>VYZP01029584.1:68674-122536 GCA_013400635.1 Hypocryptadius cinnamomeus
CCCCAGGGATCCCACCCCTGGCCCCGGACGCCAGTCCGGAGGGGTCCCGATAGCCTCCAGACTGGGGGCAGTGCCTGATAGCCCACGTCCTGGGGATGTCCCTGGTAGTCCCCTAGCGCACAGAGGTCCCTGATACCCTCGAAAGGGAGGTTAATAGACTCGGGGGTCGTCCTCGCAGCACCCGGAGGTCTGGTAGCCCCCAGCCCGGCCAGGCAGAGGTGGACGAGTGGGACGGAGGGAGCTCCCTCGGCCGTGTCCTTGTGACCCAAAGCCAGGCCTGCCCAGGTGGGAGCTGCTCACACCTTTCCCGGGCACCAGCTGCCGCCCAGGATGCCGGGGTCCGGGTCGACCCCGGGGGTTCTGCTGGGAGCAGCACCCACGGGGTGACTAGGTCAGGAGGCCCTACTCCTCGAGTGGGGAGCTGTGGGGGAAAATCAGCCTTTGCAATGGGGAAAACACAGCCTTTGCAATGGCATATGATCGGAGCTTATGCTTCTCACAGCGCTGAAGGAACATGATACTCACTCTTCAGCCCTAAATTATTTTATAAGTTTCATAGGAATTGCTTCACCCTCCCCTGAAATGCAGCAGCTGTTTGCCACTGCCCAAAGTTTCGGGGCAGTAGGCGAAGGAGGGTCCTGCAAGCATGTTGTCAAAGGGACTGTGGGGAGGGAGGATGCAGCAATCCATGGTGGGATTTGGCTGGGTCAGTGGCAGTAACATTCTGTAGCCCCTCTGAAAATGCTGCATGCGTTGTTGGTGGTGGTTTGTTTGCTGGAGAGATGCTTCAAGCAACAGCATTGCTTTTATGAGCTATTTTGTCCGGTCCAGGCAGGTGAAGCTCTTAGCAGGGACCCCAAAACCTCTTCCTGCAATGCATGTGTACATGTGAGTGGGAGGACTTATGTCCTCACCTTAGAAGCCTCTCACACAACTATGGACCAAACATAACCTTCCAGAACTGAAGAGTCAAGCTGAAAGTGGAATGGCCCCTGTTCATCACACCCACGCAGCTGGATAGAGTCTGCTCCATACCTTCACCATTCTCTTAACAGAACTGTTTAACCCCTCCCATCTCATTACAGTAATATATTTATGATATCACCCTTGAATTTCCTGCCCTTAACAACCCCAGAAGGCTGGGAGGGAATGAAGCATTTTTGGAAAGTATTTAATGCTACTTCAAGAGGGCAGGAGGCGGTCGGAAAATAGATGGGTGCAGGAACCTTGGGCTGACGGGGCTCTCTGCAGGACAGCTGAGGAAAAGGACTGCACCTAGTGAGAGGTGTGTGTTCACATTTCCTGATTGCACCTAGTGAGAGGTGTGTGTTCACATTTCCTGACTGCACCTAGTGAGAGGTGTGTGTTCACATTTCCTGCTTGGCGCTGCAGCCCAGCTCTAGTGCCTGTTGCTGCACTCTCTTGCTTGGACAATGAAAGAGGGCTGCTGTTTTCTGCCTGCTCCTCTGCTAGATCTACTGGACTCCCTGCTCTCCTGCAGGGTTTGAAAAGCAGCCTGGGCACTGTGAAGAGCACTCAGCTGATCTATTCATGCAAATGTGCACAGCAGGACCTTATTTATCACGAAGCTGAAGCGTCCCAGGTCTAGGGAGGGAAGAT
Organism: Hypocryptadius cinnamomeus; assembly: GCA_013400635.1. NCBI lineage: Eukaryota > Metazoa > Chordata > Aves > Passeriformes > Zosteropidae > Hypocryptadius > Hypocryptadius cinnamomeus. The sequence goes on from VYZP01029584.1 coordinate 70,295, forward strand.
GAAGGTCCCCACAGCTGGGTGGGTATTTCTGGGTTTCTGATCTCCTGACAGCAGCTACCAGGGGCAGGTGCTGCAAGATGTGCTGTGACAGCCTGAGCTATTAGACACTCAGGATTGAGTCTGCACACTAGGTTCTCCTATACACACATTTTCAAAAGCTTTTTAATTCTTAGTGCCCAAAAGCTGACTTGGAAGGAGTCTGGATGGAATAGAGGGGAGTGTGGTGACAAGGCTGTGTAAAACTGGATGGTTCAACTCAAACTCCCAGGCAGTAGAGAGGAGCTGTGGTGTCAACCAAGGGATTTTGCAGAGCTTGCTCTTTTTCCCTCTGTAGGTGTTCATCTCGGTGGGGCCACACTGACCATGCTCAGGAGCTTCTGTCTCCAGCTCATGTCCTTGATTTGGATTCTCTTGGCCCATCACCAGCTTGTGCAAGGTGAGTCTTTGTAGACACGGGTCCTTCTTTTTCATATTCATTTTTCCAAACCTGTCCTTGGCATTGCTGAAGTCTCCTCAGTTTTCCATGCAAAATCGAGATGGTCTGACTTGGAAAAGCAGAAAATGCTGCCTGGTTGTTAAATCACCTGGGGTGTGACTCTGGAGGCACCTTAGAAACTCTTGCCCACAGGGGTGGCAGTGCCTGAGCAGACTGACAGAGACATCCCTGCTGCTCTCTCTCAGTAAGGGTGAATGGGTTCCCAAACCAATGAGCTTGCTCAGGGGGAAGAAGTCCCAAAAGTGAACAGCTAACCCTGGATCCACTGAGACAAAGTCCTTTCCCAAAGATTAGTTTGCTCTGTCCCTGCTCTGGATAAGCAATGAATTCCCAAAGCCATGTGCCAGGAAAAATGGTCACAAACAGGAAAGGTGACCATACCCAGGCTTGGGGCTGAGCAGTCCAGCTCCAGCTCCATAGCAACTTGTTTTAGGAGGCTCTGACCCTGTGCAGTGGGACCTGCTGCCTCACTGCAGCAAAATTGCATGCACAGGGGATTTCTTCCCCTGCTCATTTTCCCAGGCAGCACAAAATGCTGCTTGGGAAAGCCTGAGCACATCTCTAGACATGGGGGCTTTAATCTGTTTCGGTCCAGGATGGAGGGGCTCAAGTAAGGACATTCACATCCTGGGCCTGGCCTGCCCAGGCAGGCCAAGACTTCTGGAGAAAACCCCCCTGCTTCTTGACATCTGCTCTAGTTCTGCTGCTCATGGAGCCAGAGTGAACCAGCTCCCCTGTGGAGCTAAGATGCAAGCAAGTGATGGGGAAGAGGGGAAGGTGGAGATGAAAGGGAACACCTGGCACAAAGGAGAGGATGAGAAGTGGCACAGTGAGGCCATGGCTCAGTTACAGCTTCTGTGGCTTTTAAATAAATAAACAGAACTGGATACCTCGCCCCATGTGATGCCAAGTCCTGCTTCCCTGTGCTGGGAGGGGAGTGCTGGCAATCAGGTCCCAGAAGAGGGCAGGAGCCCCAGTCAGACTGCTCTGTGCCAACAGCTGTCCTTGGAGACGGCAACATCCTGGGAGGTAAAGAAGAACCATTCTTTCCATTTCCATTCTTGGCCCCTTTGTGCCCCTTGCAGTACTTGGCCCTGAGCTTTCCCACCATACTTGCTGCAAGACTGTGGGACTGAGGTCCCAGGTGGGTCAGTCCCTATTACACAGGTTGTCTTAATGCATGGGCAACCCCAGCTCTTGCCCAGAAGGACCCAAAATCTAAGGGAGGCAGCAAAGAAAAGGTGAGTAAGATGACCAGAGACTGGGTAGTTTTGAAGCAGAGCCCCATTTCTCAATAAAGACAGTGTTACAGACTGTGAAATCTTCATTTCTTGTTGTGGCATCCAGTGAGTGAAAGGAATGTCCCCGACCTTAGAGCTCTGGGGAGAGGTAGGCTGAGCACTTAAGGAAACACCCAGGGCCACGGGCAGATCTGGAATCATCTATAGGCTCTGCTTAATCCAAGTCCCCACGTCTCTTGTCTTGTAGGGGATGACTGCAGTGAGCGCTGCAATCTTGCCCACGGCTGCTGTGACCAGGATGGGAAGTGCAGGTATGCCTTGTCTTTGGCTCTCTGCTGCTCCTGACTAACTGCTCTCCCTCCCCTGACACTGTGTTCCTGGTGCCTACTCCCCTGCCCAGAGCTGAAGCACCTCCTCCTCCACTCACCCACACCTGGAACCGATGACTCTGCTCTCTTCTTACCTGACACCCTCTGGAGTGAGAGATTTTGATGCCTCAGCCTCTTGCTGGTCCCCTCCAGCCTTTGCTCCAGTGCTTCCAGGGTGCTCACCTTCACACACTGACCACTGTTATTCTGCTGAGCCCTTTTTGTCTAGAGGGAAGCCTAGGACAGCCTGGCCGTGCCTGGCTGAAGGGAAGCAGCCTTTAGGCTCAGATATGATGGGGGAAAGTCATCAGGCAGCAGGGCAGGCATAAGGGTTGGCCAGCTTGCTTGGCCTCCTCGCTGATTGAGGTGGAGGTGCTCTCCCTGGGGCATGGAAGAGAAGGGCTTCCAGCCATGCATATAACTGAGGGCTTCAGGGGTCCCCTCTCAGAAGCCTGAGCTGTGGTGGGGATCTCTGGATGTTTTTCATAAAGGCTTTACCAGCAAGCTGTGAACTACAGCAGCAGAAGTGCAATTGTGGTGCCCAGATCCTGCAGGGTCAAAGCTCAGAGCCTGACCCTGCACTTCAGCCTGGGGAGCACCCATATGACTGCTCTGGGCTGCCACAGACCCTGTTGTCCCACTGCAGGGCCATCTGGAGTTCCCACTCTATAGGGCAGCACCAGGAGGCAAAGGCTGGCTTTGGGCTGGCTGCAAGGGGACAGACTGCCCAATGCCACCTTGTTCTCCTCACCAGGGCATGGTCAGTCCCCTTTCACAGAACAGCCCCTGGTGTCACACCACACCTGGGCCACTTCTTGTTCTTGCTGACTGCTGCATCAGGGTGTGTCCAGCTCTGGTTCAGCTGAGCCCCCGTTTGCAGCTGCACAGAGCTCCTCCCTGAGCCCTTTCAGCAGTTGTGGCTGGTTGGGGCAGCAGGGTGCTGCAAAGCCCCAGTGAGAGAGGCCACATGTCACCATGTGGCAGGTGTCCCAGCTGCAGATCTTTCTGCACATGAGTTGCTGCTGCTGATTTCAGACCTGCAGAGCATTTGCTGAACCTTGTGGCTTGGCAGTACCTCAAAATCACCTCAAACTCAGAGACACTTGCCTGCTCACCTGGCCCCCTTCCTGGCAATTTTTAGGTTGGCCAGCTCCCTTTTGGAGAATTGGAAGAGTTGATAGCACCTGCTCCTTGCAGGTACTGGGGGGGTAGGGGTGTCCACATCCCTCTGCTCAGGGCTGTCCAGGTTTGAATGTATTTCCCCAGACTATACCAGGCACATGGTATCACCTTCAGTCCCATCGAAAAGCCTCTAATTAATATATGTGTGTATATTTTTTTTTTTTTTGGACCATTTTCCTCACTCCTCATCTCTTTGGGACAACATACTGGTGACAACAGGCATCCCAGGTTTGAAAGTGCAGCTGTGGGCCGGCCCAGAAAAACTGCAGTCACCACACATTGTGCTGAAATGAGCCCCAGCCATGAAAATGAACCCCCTTCCTTATTCTAGGAACTGTGTTGTTTTTGTTGGGTTTCATTTTGTGCTAGTTTGAGTATATCTTTTGTTGTGGCTTGGTGCCACCTCCTCTCAGCTCTCATCTTGTTATCACTTGCTTTCTGCCTTGGAGCTGGCAGGTCTGAGGGATGCCTGCCACTGGAGCAATGCAGCTTAGCTTTACTTAGGCATTGCCACTGCCCTGCTCTTCTGGGGCCAGAAGGCTCGCTGTGTGCTGCAGGCTCTCCCATTGTGCTGCCCTTGTGAGCTGGCTGAGAAGTCTATTCTGTGCACCAGCCATAGCCAGCAAGGTTTCACAGCTGGCTTACAGTGCACTCCAGACAAAAAATGACACACATTATTGTGCAGACAGGAGCAGTGAAACACATGGACCTCAGCAGCCTCTTGGCCCTTTCCCTCAGGAAACTCAGGGTTAGGGATGGGCTTTTCTCTGCCTGTCAGAGTGGCTGCCTGCTGTGGGAGTACGGGAATTGCTGAGCTAATGCAGTGGTGTGTACAGAGTGGCTGGTTGGAGGAGAGCAGAGGGATGTGGGCAGTGAAAGTGAAGCTGCTGAGCTCTGCTGCTGGCCACTCACCCTCGCTGGCTGCAGGGGATGTCTGCTCCTGCTCTGTCTGCTTGCTTCCTTGGACAGATGAGATGCCAGTATTTACCTCTGGAGGAGGGAGATAGGAAGTCCATGGGGCCTTTTGGAGGGTTTCTGAGCACTGCTGTATCTGTAGAAGCCCTGCACAGCACACAGACAGCTTTTCTGCAGCCCCTGCTTGGGTTTGATTTGATTATTTGATTTGATTTGATTATGCTGCTATGCCCTGTCCTCCTGCAGGTGCGACCCAGGCTGGGAGGGGGAGTACTGCGAGGAGTGCGTGCGTATGCCGGGCTGTCTTCATGGCACATGCCACCAGCCTTGGCAGTGCATCTGTCACTCCGGCTGGGCTGGCAAGTTCTGTGACAAAGGTGAGTCATGGGCTCCAATCCCTGCCTCTGGTGCTGAGGGCAGAAGCCCAGCACACCCTCATGGATGTGTCAGCCAGCGTAGCCAGAAGCCACCTGGGTGATGCCGTTTTGGCTGCCTGGGAGATGGGATGTTGCCTGGCAGCCACAGCTGGGACCATTCCCTTCCTGCAAGAGAGGTCAGACTGCCGACACTTGTTCCCTGGCTGTGTGGCAACAGCTGGCATGACACTGGCCAGCCTCAGGAAATGGAGCAGATGAACTCATTGCATTTCCCGTGCTGCATCAGGACTCCAAGCAGCATCCCCTGCTTTCCCCAAGGCTTCCTGCCTTCAGCAGGTGGCTGGGGGACTCCCCTTCTCCAGCCTCAGGGACTTGTCTGGGGGAGACCTGGGGGGTCTCCACTGGTCAGACAGTTGGCATGCACTGCATCTTCACAACCACACAGGCACTGCACTTCTGTTGCTGCAGGTGCCTATTGGAGGGGAGAAGAGAGAAGCTCCTGCCATTTCTCCATCCCCAGGGGGTTTGGTGGGTTGTGTTTGCACTGAGTTGGCCACATCAATCCTCTTTTCCCCCTAATTCACACCATTTTTTTTCCCCTCAGACATACACATCTGTGAACACCAGTCCCCCTGCCAGAACGGGGCACAGTGCATCTATGATCGAGATGGGGAGTATTCCTGCTTGTGTCCAGAAGGCTTCCACGGGAAGGACTGTGAGATGAAGACAGGGCCATGTGAGAAGGCAGGGTGAGACACTGCAGTGAGATTACAGACGGCATTAACTTTGAGTCACACACTGCCAAGTGGAGGCCCAGCTTGGCTCATTGCCTGTGAATTTCCATACAGTAATGGAGATAAGCCAAAATCACCTTTGGCTTTGGTTTAGCAGCGTGCAGTGCACGGTCCCACCAGGGTAAGGGCTGTGTTGCAATCTGAACAGATGTCCTTGCTGTAGGAGGACAGGAATTTGTTCATCATGCCTGGAACATCCTATCTCCCAGGCAGTCAAACTGCTGTAGGCATGATGAGTTGACATCCATGATGCCCTTGGGGAGCACCAGGAGGGCATGTTTCCTCTTCAGATCATTTGGCTGAAGACCCTCCCTGGTGGGTGGTGGGCCCATGTACAGCCACAGCCTTTGAGAAAGTCCCACAGCCTCTCACTCAAGGAGACAGAAACTCCCACCCAGTCTTCTCCTAGAGATAGCTCCCCCCACGGAGAGAGCTGGACACACTGACCATGCAAGCAGCTCTGCGTGTTTGCCCAGGTACACCCCTGGGGTAGGGGAAGCTGCTTGGTTTCCAGGGCCATGACCTATCCTTGCTCTCTGCACACAGGTCTCCATGCAAGAATGGTGGGCAATGTCAAGACGAAAATGGCTTTGCCAGTAACTTCACCTGCCGGTGTCTCGCTGGCTTTGTGGGGGCTCTCTGTGAGCACGATGTGGACGACTGCCTGATGCGCCCCTGTGCCAATGGGGCCACCTGCCACGACGGCGTCAACCGCTTCTCCTGCCAGTGCCAGGTGGGCTTTGAAGGGCGTTTCTGCACCATCAACATCAACGACTGCGCCAGCCAGCCGTGCAAAAATGGGGCAAAGTGCTATGACCGCATCAATGACTATGACTGCTTGTGTCCTGACCGTTTCACTGGCAAAACCTGTGAGATCTCCGTCCCTGAGCCCACCTGGTCTCCTCCCTACCACCCTGCAAACCATGAGAATGCTGGAGGTGTGAAAAGCACCACTAGTGAGGCGCCGGGGGTGACGCAGCCAGAGCCCATCAGGACTGTGGTCACAGGGCGGCGTGTGGCCAACCACAGCGAGAAAGAGCCGGGGGGAGGGTTGTTGAAAATCTCTGTGAAGGAGGTGGTGACCCAAAGGGACTCAGGGCTGAGTGAAGCCCAGCTAGTGACAGTGCTGGTGTTCGGGGTGCTGACAGCAGTGCTGGTCCTCATTACTGTCCTGCTAATGCTGAGGAACTGGCAGAGAGGCCGTCAAAGGTCGAACTGGTGCCAAAGCCCTTCTCAGGCTGCAAGAAAGCTCCAAGACCAGGAGTGTCAGGTGGGCATGCTCAACACCATCTTGATTGAGCCAAGGAAGACTACAGAGCTGTGAGCTGCGAGGACTCTGAACCAGGCCCTGGCAGGTCATCATGCTGGCAACCCCCTTGAACTGCACCCTGCGGAGCCACGCCGGCACCGACTGGGCAGCGGGGAAGGGCTCCCAGGGCAGCAAACATGTCAACAAAAGCTTGGGTGCTGAGCATTGGCGTGATGGCCCTGCCTGGGTCTGAGCTGTCTCCTGTCTGTCTGGCTCAGCTGGCACGCAGGGGCATTTGAAGGCGGGGCTGTGCTGGGCCAGCCCTGCAGGGGAGCAGTGGTGTGCTGCCGGCCACACAAGCGCCGCTGTCACCTGCCTCCAGCACTCAGAAACAGGACAGGTAGTGCTGAGGATAGCACAGCCCTCTTGCAAACCCAAATACTGCCAGACCCTTTGTAACTCCTCTCTGTGACTACGGGAAGGGGCTTTATCCTCATTTCTGCTGGTGTTGGGATGCTTCTTCTGGGGCCTTTGATACAGCTGTGGCTGCATGGGTCTCCCTGCCGCAGTACTGTATGGGGTAGTTCCTGGCTGTTTCTGGAGGCTGTCATTTCAGATGCCATGTCCCTGGGGAGTGAGCAAACACCCTTGCTCCCTGGCCTTGTGGTTCTGTGAGCCAGTTCAAAGAGACTTCAAAAATCATTGCAGGTCTCATGCCCTTCTTCTGCCTTGGCTGATGCACCCTCCTCTTGCTGTCAGACTTGGGGGTTACAAAGGTGTTCCGTACTTTCCTCCTGATAATCCAGGGGTCTCTTTGACTCACTTACTATGCCGTCTGATAATCCAGGGGTCTCTTTGACTCACTTACTATGCCGTCCTTTCTGGTCTGGCCACAAATGACCAAGATCCTTTGCCTCTACAGTGTGCACTTCTGCCTCACTATTTGCTCTCCTCTGGGCCTGAGCTGGTCCTTCTCATATGTCCTCATAGGTGAAGCTGGAGATGGACAAGGCTGTGCTGTGGCTGGTTCAGGAGCAATACAGGATCCAGGTCCTCCTTTCCTCTCCCATTCACTCTGAGGCAGGCAGCTGGCTCTAACCTCAAATCAGTCACTGCAGCATTTCTCGATACAACAAAGGCTAAATTCCCCACAGTGGATGTGAGCCTGGGATGAACACAGGAAGCAGACACAAAACTGCCTTCTCCACCATTGCTAAAGCATGGCTAAGAGGCAGCAGATGGTCAGGTCACTTAGCTTTTGTAAAAGATCTATTCCTGCCTGTGCTGGTCTGGTGTGCAGCAATCAGTGCCTCTCTCCCAGCACCAGGGATTTCTGTGCCTCCTCATGGGCACAGATGGCTAAGCAGTGGGGCAAAACTCTCCACAACCCAAACCCTACTACTGGCTTGTAGGGTTGCAGAGCTGGGTTCAAGGTGGTGTGAAGTGAGCCAAGAAGTGACTGTTCAGGCAGGAGTGAGACCTGGGAGAGGGGACTGGGGCTTCATCAGAAAGATTATTTTTTTAATACATGGATGGATTATGTACCTTTATCAAATAAAACAAGTACAAGCTCAGAAACAGTGTATCAGAGAATCATAAAACAATTTAGGTTGCAAGGGACCTCTGAACACCAACCTCCTGCTCTCAGCAGATCCAAGTAGATCAGGTTGCTCAGCAACTTGCTGAATATCTCCATCACTTCCCTCAAGAATGCAAAGCCAGACTGTGGCACAGGAGTTGTCCTGCCTTATTCTCCATCTGCATGGATGGGGATGGCACCTACAGTTTCAGGGAAAGGAATGGCACCTACCCCTGGACAGCATAGCAAAGGTGTGGGCTAGGCATTGCCTTAAGAGTGTTGGCAAGAAGGAGTCCCAGGTGCCTATGGCAAAAGGAAGATCCTAAAACTGAAAGCAGCTTTGGGGTTTGTGCAGCTGGGAGCAGGGCAGGAGGGACAGAGAATTTCCCTTGAGGGCATGGTCTTCAAATAAACTAGCCTTAGAGGCCTTTAATGCAATTGCATTCTAGCTCCTTCAGGGAAAGGCCTTCTCCACTGAAAACCAGAGGAAAAGTAGCAAGGTTCCTGGGTGCAACCTTCTGGGCTTGCAAAAGCCTTCTGGGAATAGTAGAGAGTAGGTAGGGTTGTCTTCGTGTAGAGAAGGCACCACTCTTGTATCTCATAAGGAAATAAGTGTCTGGTGAGGAAAAGGGCCAAGGACCTGAATCAACAGCTTCACAAGGATATTTCCACTTTATTTTACATTGCATATGTTAGACTAAACCTCAAACTAGGAGTTACTGATTCTTCAGTGAGTAGAAAATCCCTCTGTAATCTCAAAGGGAAGCCTTGGAGTGGAGCAGGATCCCACCAACCAGGTTTGCATAACTCTAAACAGCAGGTCACATCTTCCCTATTAAAGGAAAGGCCACAGTGCCTTACTCCTGTCCCTAAGGACACACAACTGCTGCCTGCAGGCAGGAATAAGCCCCTCCCTCACCTCAGCAGCTCATGGCCCTGCAGGGACAGGGCTGGTGTCTGAGGTGCAAGGAAAGCCAGGCACCCAGCTGAAAGGGCTGCCTGGGCTGAGCCCAGGAGGGAGATCACTGCTGCCTGCTGTGCAGGAGGTGCTGGAACAAGGAGCCATCTTTCTGGCTTAGGTGGGCGGGTGAATCCAGCTCTGCCACTCTCCCAGCTTGCATCACCAGCACGCGGTCTGAGTCCAGGATGGTGTTCAGCCTGTGGACAACAAATGCCAGGACACACGTTGTTGGATCTGAGGAGAAGCTCTGGATACTGCTTCCCCTGCTCTTAAGGGCATCCCAAGACATGCCCAGCATTAGGAGCTGTGGAGGATCTCCCTCTGACTCAAGGTGACAGTGCAGTGCAGCTCCCCAGAGAGCCTCTGCTCACTGCTGAAATGCAGCACCTCTTAGGAGAGCACAGTGATGCCTTCCAGTTGCTGGGCATGGCAGGGCACCAGGAGCGCAGAGGGAAGTTCTGTGGGGAGAAGCTCTGGGCCTACCTGATTCTGGGGTTGCACAAAATGTCTCCATCCCCACAGGGGTTAGTGAGTTGCTTTATTTGCCCCAACATTTCCTCACCTGCCACCTCCCAAGGGCAGCAGAAATTGTGCATCAGCTGTTATTCCCCTGCAGTCTAGCATCTTTGCTTATGCTACCACCACCACCGGATTTGTACTTGCCGACAGCCAACCACATTTGTACTTGCAGACAGCCAACCACAGGACCCACTGCCCACATATGTGCCCAGGTCTGCCCAGAGTGCCAGCAGAACAGCAACCTCTGGCTCTGGATAGGGAAGACAGGAAAGCAGGAATGTTTTTGCATAGTCATGTACCATTCAGTGTGAAACTACAGCCCTATGAAGCTGCAAATCACAAGGAAGACACTACACAGGATCTGAGCAGGTAAAAGGCATTATGGAGTTCAAGACTCTGGTTACATGTTCATCTCCAGGAGAGCGCAGGCTGCAGCACTGGAAATTACTTGGAGGGACAAGAGACAAGTACAGAGTCATCTCCCATCCTGGATTTTACCCAAAGCTGAATGGCATTGAAAAACCATGGATACAAATCAACCGCATCATCACCTCTCTCCTTACTGTTCTCCCGCACTGCTCTTCGTCCCATGGAAAAGGGGCTGGGGCCATCTTCAACTCAGTCTTGCTGCTTTGCCTTCTGCCACTCCTTCCTCTGCTGTTTCTCCTCTTTAATTACTCCCCCATCAAAGGTGGCCTCCCCACACCCAACCCAAACACACACCTCACCCACAGTGCCCTTGCACTTCTACTCTATTTATGCCCAACATCCCTAGTGTAGGAACCACATTCCCTTCACACTCCTCCTGCCTCCCTCCTACATAATGTATTTAACAAGACCCACTTGATTCACTTGCCAGGCCCAGCCCACCCTGCCTGTCATCCATCACTCCCACTCCTGTGCAGCAGGACACCAGCCCCTGCCACCTGCTCATTTGATTTTTATTTTTGTGGTAACCTCTGTGCTTTGGAAACACTCTCCATACAATTGCATAACCCTCCTCCAAACGCTCCTCCACTTGGCAAGAGTTAAGAGCAGAGAACACCACCTAATGCTGTTCCATCCCTTCTCTGCAGTATTCATGTTTTGCCCTCCTCCCTCTGGCTGCAGCCATCCACTGATTCTACTGTCAATCTCTCAGATGTGAGACAATCACTGTTGTCCTGTCCTGCCTGGGCAGTGTCTATCTCACTGGCATAAGGTGCAGGCTGGAACTAAAACTCAGGATTTTGGAAGATACAATCATCCAGTACCTGGCTGCAGCCCTTTGCTGCTGGCTGTCCTGCACTGCCCTCTACTGAGCCAGGGACACCTGCTCCTCCACTGTCTCCAAATTGCCCCTTTCCATAGGATAGTTCTCCATTACGCCTCGCCCTAATGTGGCAGAACCACAAGGAACGATTCACCTGCCCTGCCGATGCCAGCAGGCAGTGCCCAGGAAGAGAAATCTGTGACAGGATGCTGCATTTTGCCCTTTGCTGGCACCAGCTTCTGGGTACAACATTTTCCCCTTTTCACATCCAGTTGTTCCCAGCACCCAGCAGAAAAGGCAAAAGGCAAGGTCCAGCTTTGGCACTTGAAAAACCTTATCACAGAGGCCTCTGTGCTCAGCTTGAGGCCCAGGCATGGCATGTGCAGCCACCTCTCCCTGTGAGTGGTAGGATGACTTTAGGCACAGAGGTTCTTCCATACCTGTGAGCAATCGTCAAAACAGTTTTGTCAGCGAAGCGCTGGCGGATGGTCTGCTGCAGCAGCTGGTCTGTCTTCTGATCCACACTGGCTGTGGCCTCATCGATGCACAGCACCTGCCAGGGACAGAGAGTGAAGGGAGCTTCCGAGCACCACAGCAGAGACCCCACTCCCTGGCGAGAGACAGCCTGAGAAGTTAGCACAGGATATCTGTTCCCACACCTCCAGCTCTGCAGCGCTCTGCTCTCTGTCCCCAGACAGCCACCAGCAGGTCACCCTCCCCCCTGCTCTGATGGAGGCAGTGAACTCACCTTGGCCTGCGTCAGGATGGCTCTGGCCAGACACACCAGCTGCCTCTGTCCCACAGACAGACTCTTTCCCCTCTCTCCCAGCTCGCTGTCCAGTCCACCTGCAGGGATCAAGATTAGCAGTCACCTGCACCATCTACACAGGGCCCCAAACAGCTCCACCAGTTCAAGATTTTCCCAGTAGCACACAAAATCCCCATTCTGCTCAGGGCCAGGCCTTAGGAACTAGAGCCTTTACACTTAGACACGAGCAACATCTGGCACAGTTCCCTTAGAACTAAGGCCTGGCTTATCTCAGCTGCTCCTCTAACACTCACTGAGGCCTGGTCTCACCAGCAAACTTCTGCCACCCAATCCATCACCTGCCAGTCCATTTGCCTCCCTCCAAATGTCAAGTAATACCACTGGGTCCCACTAACCTGTTCCCACACTGGTTCTAACCTTGCCTAACCCATTCCCTACTGCATCCACCTCAGCTCCCTGCCTAAGCCAACGCCTTCCCTCCTCTTGCAGAACCCGCACTCATCAGCTGCTTCTCGCTGGTTTCCAACTCACCCATCTGAGTAACAGCATCCCACAGGTGGCACTGCTCCAGCACCTCGCGGAGCTCAGCATCTGTGCGTTTTCCTTGGGGATCCAGGTTTTCTCTGATTGAGCCACTGAACAAAAATGGATCCTGTGGGATGATGGCCAGCCTAGATCTGCAAGCAAACAAAAGCTGAGGGCTCATGGGATGGGTTCTGCAGAAAAGCAAAGATCTGCTACTTCTTTTTTCATGGGGTGTCTTAGTTTGCTACAAATCTTAGAGGCACAGAGACATGGGTCACATGTTCAGCCTCGTTTCCTTAGCACAACTGTCAAGAAACAACAGAGAGACTCATAAAAAGCTACCACAATCAGAAAAGAGAGTGCCACAACAATGAGTCCTTTGCTCCTCACTCTTTGGCATCCAGCCACTGACAGCTCTCAGCCACTGTCAGCTACCCTTCACTCTGCTAAGCCATACCTCAGCTCCTCCAAGCCCACCAGCTGGCTGTCAACACCATCAAGGAGAATCTGGCCTGATTTCATCTCCATCATACGGAAAAGGGCCAAGAAAAGGGTGGATTTCCCAGATCCTGTGCGACCCACAATGCCCAGCTTCTCTCCAGGGTAAACAGTGAAGCTCACGCCATCAAGAGCATTAGGCAAGCCTGGTCTGTATGCCAGGACCACCCGCTGGAACTCCACAAGCCCCTCACTTGGCCAGTCAGCAGAAACCTAAGAGGGATACACAGGTGAGAAAGGGTATGATAATGATCGATTGTCATCTTCAGCATCACCTCTCCACAGTCCAAGCCCTACCCTTCACTTTAGACAGTTGCTTGACTTCTGAGCAGAACCAAGACACAGCCCAGTCCCACCTCCAGCCCACTCCTAGGCTTGTTCTTCCATCACAGCTTGTGTCTAGCACCCATTCTGCTTCCCTACTCCTTCCCATCACTCCCACCTTCACCAGCTCCTGCCAGAGATTCATCTTCCCCAGGAGATACACTAGAAAAAGATGAGTGATCAAGGTGGTTTCTGTGGTGAGAGCCCTCCACCCATTCACTGGAACCCTATGATCTCCCCAGGGGACAAGTACAGGGCAAAGAGCCCGAAGATGGGCCAGTACCTGAGAACACATTTGAGCTTTTACCTGGACTGATTTATCCTGAGGCTCCATGGGGATGTCTGTGGTGTACTCCTCTGTCCTCTCCACACTCACCATCATCATCTCTGTGTGAGTGAAACTGTTAATGAGGTCTGAGAGCAGGTTTGTGACAGACAGGGCATATGACAGTGCCAGGCCCACAAGTCCTGTGAGGACAAAAGCATAAGCAAGAGTGTTAGTGGCAGGGAAGGAGCTGACATTTTGGTGGGCAAAAAAAGACAAAGGAAAAGTCAGGACTCTGAAGTCTGGGGTCACACTTGAGGTTGAGAACACACAGGAGCAGAGACAGGAACTGAAGCACTACACTGTGGGTGACTTGCTAGCGACAGGAAGGATCTTACCCTAGGATGTCACCCCAGTGTAGGAAAATGTGTAGCTCTGGGCTGGGAGAAGAGGAACCCCTTGGGCACAGCCTAGGAGTGGACATAGATCAGTCCCTGGCAGTCTACCTGGATTTCCCAGCTGCTTCTGGTGCTGGATGATGGCAATCCCTGCTATAGCAGTAACCACAGCAACCCCAATCATCTGCAAGCGGATGTCCAGCCACTCCATCACTGTTTTGCTGGCAAAGAGACAGCGCTGGTTCTGCTCCAGATGCAGCTGATTCTCCAACTCAAACCTGTCAGGCACACAAAAGAGGTCTGCATCACTCAAATTCCTCTCCTGCTGCCCCAGACAACGGGCATTCCAGCCACCCTATAAGCAGCCCCACAAGAGGAAGGCCTTGGCCTATAAAGCCAAAGCTCTGTGCTCTGTCTCTCTGGGTGCTTGTGCTTCCTGCTCACCTCTTTGTTGCCCGCATGGCTCGGATAGTGCTCAGTCCCGAGAGGGTCTCTGAGAAGTGGGTGTAAATGGGAGACAGGGTGACGCTGTAGAGGCGCTTCAGCTCCCGGGACGTGAATCGGTAATAGCGCTGGATGAAGAAGTAGACTACAGCCAGGGGGAGCAAGACCAGGCCAATCCAAGGGAGGCCATAGGTCATTATCACCAGCATGCCCAAGAGCCCGTAGGTGTTGGCTAGGAAGATGTTGAGGATGAAGGGCAGGCTCTCATCCACACAGTACAGGTCTGAGGAGAAGCGGTTCAGGATCCGGCCTGTTGGTGTGGTGTCAAAGAAGGTGACTGTGGCCTGGCAATAAGGGAACCAGACAGTAAGAGCCAGTCAGCTGCGGTGAGATCCAACCACAGAACAGTGTGCAGGAGAGCAGCACCAAGGGGAGCAGATAAGGCCACAAGGAGGTGGCCACCACAACCCACTTCCTTACCTCAGCCTCCAAAGCCAGCATCCACTAGCAGCCAAACAACTCACGCATTGTTTGCATGGTAAAAGGAAGCACTCCTTCTGTATCAAATGGCTGACAGCTACTGAGAAAGCAGGCACTCAGACACCAGGATGGCCCAACAGTAGCGAGGCAAATCTAGCCTCTAATCTGAACTTCCAATCCCCTGATCCTAACTCTAGCCTGAGGACCCAAAGAAGCCAAAAACATTAAGTTAACTGACATATGCCAGCATCAGCCCTAGATCTTGCTTAATAACTCCTTCCAACCTCATCTAAACCTGAACTCACCATCCTGTAAAAGCTATTTTGACTTGACTGGCTATACATCTAAGGCTAATGAGTGAACAGATGCAGGTGGGAGCTGTAAATCATCCTTCCATGGAATGAACAGGACACATTTTGAACCCCACTCATTGACCCCTTGTGCTGGCTGTGGTGCAGCCCTTTTCGAATACAGTCCTACCAGCCAATACCAACAGAAACCCTAATCTATCTCCCACACCCATACTCCCAGCTATGAGAAGAATGGCAGCTTGCAGGAGCCTCAGCCTGCTCTGGACTTTGTGCCCATTACCTTTAGAACCCTTTGGAGCAGTCGGTTGTGAATGACAGTGGCAGCACGGAGAGCACCACAAGCAAAGAGGAACGCCCGAATAATGGTGAAGAGGGAATTGGCCCCTGCAATGCTCCCATAAACTATCAGGTAGAAATTCACATCCACTGAGCCATTGGGAGGGGCTGAGGTCTTGTCCACATCTTGAATGGGGGAACTGGAAAAAAGGAGGAAGATTATGAATCTGCCAACACCTTCCTGACAGTAAACTCACAGACAGGGCATGAGAACCCAGGGGAAATCAGGATACTTTAGCCTGATACTCCTGTTACACCCCTTTGGCACATTGGGACAAATACTCCGATTGCTATGCAGCTAGGGGTTTTCCATCAGCCCCAGATAATGTGCCTTTTTGGCACATTATCAGGTCAGGGATTTTGATTCTCTTTGTCAAAGCAGCCACACATACCCCCTGAAGTGAAGTGTTCAGTTTATCTATTCCTGCTCTCCAGGATCTTCACAGGAAATGCATTTAAGGACATATCCTGCTCCCTTTGGCACCTCTGGACCATATTCACTTACACAAGCTCAACAGTGGAGAAGAGAAGCAGCTCTGGGGAAGGCAGGGAAGCTGAGCAGGCCGTCACAGAGGTATTTGCTGTCTGGGATATGCTGGAGATCCAGTATGACAACCACCAATCCGAGATATTTCTGGATGCTGCAGAGAAAGACAGACTATGTAAAGGGAAATTCTGCTTCTGAATCAGCAAACACAAAGCTGACAAGCTGAAGAGGAAGCTGCTGGACAACTTTTGCATAGTCTTGCTGCCCAGTATAGCGTTCCCCCTGTTAGTAGTAGAGCAGGAGCAAGTGAACAGCCTTGAGGCACAGCAGTGACACAGCACTGCTACAAAGGTGAGTGTTTAAAGCCCTGGTGTCTTTCCTTCTGGACTCCATGCAACCAGGGAACGAGACAAGAGGAGAAGAGTGTCTAAAGAGAGATGTGCTGCTGGGTCACTGCCTTACCTTGCATCAGGAACAGTGAGAAGAGGATTGATATTGCTAAGCAGCTGCCCATTGCCATCCAATAGGCCTTGTACACCTGAAAAGCCACTGCCCCTTCTTTCTTCTCTTCCTCGTGGGTGAGATTATTGTTTTGGGTTGGTTCTTCTGCCTCTGTCTTTATGGCCTCTTCCCGTCCCTGTTCATTAGGGGCTGTGGGTATGGATGCAAAAGCAAAGGTCAGTGCAGTGTTAAATTTTTCCTGCAGCTGTTCTTAAATGTGAACAGAGCAAGTCTAAACCATGAGGGACACTTTTTTTCCCTCCTCTCTCCTCTTTCAAGACAGGTGCACCAACCCTGGCAGTTCCTCATCCAAAACTGGACTACAAGCAGAAAAACAGGTTCAAATACTGCTCCAGACCAATACTCAATGATATGTGAGCCTTTTGTCCTTCTGTGTATACACCACCCACATATCAGCACTGCCACAGCAGAACAAGATAATGGGAGCTCTGCTCTAAAGCCAGCAGCCATCAGGTACAGGTCCTGTCTGGAAGGTCAGCTGTGCTGCCCCAGTTACCCTTAAGCTCATCAGGAACAGACCTTTATCCTTATTCCCCTTGTCTGTATCCTTGAACTTGGGGAAGGCTTCAACAAGTGGCAGGATATCAGCTGGTGTGCCTGCAAAGAGAGACATGCAAATTATTCAGCATCTGTGAGGAGCAGGTGGCAACTTTCCACCTTCCCACTGCCTCTTGCTCGGAAAGAACCCAGTTTTGCTCTCTCGTAACATTCCCTATGTTATACAGCAACTGTACCCTTGAAGGCTCCGCTCCATTCAACCTGTTACTCTTTCTGCCTCATCAGCTCCCCACATCTAGGGCTGTCCTGTTTTATCTGTACATCTGCACATTCTCTTCCACCCCATCTTTGCTCACGAGCAGTGTTCTCAGTGTCCTCTTTTAACAGTGGGTTCCTCACTAGTTAATTCTAATCCCCTTAAGCTATTCCAAGACACAAGTGAATGCCTGAGAAGACAGACAGTGTACCTGTCTTAACTATCCTGCCATTGTCCATCAGCAACAAGGCATCAGCCTTCTCCAGAAACTCTGTCCTGTGAGTGCAAAGGACCCTGGTCTTATGTTTGAGAACTCCGAAAATGCATTTCTGCATAATATGGTTGGCTACATCTGCATCAACAGCAGCCAGGGGATCATCAAGGAGGTAAAGTTCTTTCTCCTGGGAAGAGGACAAAAGAAAAGAGGATACAGCTGCAGGCCCTGCTGGAGCAGGCAGTGCTGTAGAGAAAAGTCCAAGTGTCTCTATGGGGCAGCACCTTTAGGCTAGCACAATGTGCTTTAAAGACATGCTGCCAGAACTCACTGTACAGCTGAGTGCTTCCAGACTCTTTATATTTGACGTGGCAAAATCTGCCACACAGTAACTCCTTTGTTATTTACCTGGTAAACAGCTCTGGCAAGGGCTATTCGAGCCTTCTGTCCCCCACTGAGTGTCACACCATTTTCACCCACCTCTGTCTGGTCACCTGCTGGTAAAATCTGAAATATTCAAGAAAATAATTTAGAAAGGGACAAGAAACTGCTGGGGACCCAAAACCAGGACACAGGGGCCTCTCTCCAGTCTCTGGCAGTAATTTCTAAGGCTGACACCTTACCAACAGTTAAACAATGCAACAATCTATACACTGGTTCTACAGACAACTGGCAAGGTTTATTTACGCAACAAAAATCTCTTACACTCCAGAACAGGGTAATCACATCTTAACTACCCATTGAGAGCAACTTCTGGTCCAAGGTAATTGCACACAGTAATTTTCTGTTAGAGTAAGAGCTGTGCCTGCATCAAAATTATGTCAGGGTCCTCCCAAACAGCATAGCAGTAAAAACTACCAAATTTCAGTACCTGGAAATAAAGTCTCCTCTCAGTTTGGTAGCATAGGTGTATTTTACAAAATCTCAAATAAAAATCATGCCTTTACAGGGTATTCACAGCTCTGGCCAAAATAAACAGGAGCTGCTAACGCTTGGTACTTCAGAAAATCAGGCATTAGCTTATAAACTGGGAGAAGGCTAGATTCCTACCATATTTACAGCCATGTTTACTGGCTAATACAGTCACAAACCTTAAATTTAGAATATATGTCAGGAGCACTGACTTAGCCCTTCAAAACCCCAAAGAATTGCTTCTGATCCTTCCCCCAAAAAAGCATCAGCTGCTGACAGGTTCTGCCTGAAAAACCCAACAGTCATCAGCTCTGCAAGAACAACTCCTTTCCCCAGCATGAAGAGCTTTTGGCTCAGCAGCAGAAGAAATCACCCAAAGTGCTGCAAGAGTGACTTCACACCTTAAAGAAGTATGGGCACGGTAGGAATGGTGTGGGTTTGGTAATCAGCAACACCGTGTGATGTGACATTGGAGCAGCAGTCTACAGCCTGAAACAATAAACACTGATCCCAGTGAGGCTCAGGATGGATGCAAAAGCCTGCCAAGAAGGCCCAGGCAGGTTTCCAGCCTAGGCACTCACATTTAGGTCCTCGGAGAGGGCACAGGCCTCCAGCACCTCCTCGAACAGCCTGGCGTCATATTCCCGCCCAAAAAGGATGTTTTTGCGGACAGTGGTAAACTGTATCCAAGGCTCCTGTGTGGCCAGACCAAATCCTTGCTCCAGGTCACAAACATACACTCGTCCACCTTGTCTGCAAGCACAACAGAAGTGGGTATAAAGGGCAACAAAGAAAAACTGCTGGCAGATCAAAATTACCACAAGTTGGGATAGCACTGGACAATTCCCACCTGCAGTGGCACGGAGGGACCAGGCAGGGAAAACGCTTTAGGCTACTTACTTAATGAGCTCTCCAGTGATGGCTGCAAGCAGAGAGCTTTTGCCAGAGCCAACCTTTCCAACAACCCCCAGGAGCATTCCCTGCAAAGGGAAATGAAAAGAAGCAACCTGATGTGCTAATGCAGGGTAGCTTGCCCAGACTTCTTGAGCCACATGTAGCCTGTAAGGAAGCTGACTGCTAGGACCATCTCATGTTCAGCAGCGCAGCTGGGTACAGCTGTCAGGTAAACCAGACTCCTGATATGACAGGACACAGATTTGCAAGGACTGTTAACTCTAGAGCCCTGCTCTGTTCCCTGCCCAGTTGTCTCCAGCAGCAATAGTAGAAAGCAGAGAGAACTAGTTCATCTCCTGTCTGTAAGCCACGGATGTTCTCTAGAGCCTTTCAGCCTTTCAGTGTCCTGTGCCTCTTGACCAAGAGAAGATTTTGATGCACAGCTCCTAGACTGAGGAAAACATGCCACCTCTGCTCCATTATTTCTAGTTTCCAGTATTTTTTCTCTAGTGCCATTTTTCTGTATTACCTCCCACGTCCTTGCTCACCTTCCTCACTGACAGGTTCTCGATGTGCAGTTGCAGAGTGCCTGTGGATGAGGGCTGACTGGTGCTTTCCTCCTCAACTGGCACCCATGAGAAGGCTGCACATTGCATCTCCATGGCAGTGGCAGTATCTGAAGGGCTATCTACAAGTGAAAACCCAAACAGCAAAGCACTGCTATGAGAAGACCAGAAAATTAAAGGCACCTGGCATCACAAACATCATCAGCTTTGTTCCGAAATGCAGAGACCATGGATGAGGCACTGCATGATGCCCCTAACCCAACCACAGAACAAGACTCTTGCCTACTGACTTGCCCTTAAACTTATATATCCCTTCTTCCAACCCTTGTCTCCAGCTCACACCAGTCACACATGGCTGCCAGGGAGACATTGTAAGGATATAACCTGGTTTTATTATTGCTGAAGGTAAAAGAATGGCAGGGAGCTGACCAAAGGCAATGAAAGAAGGAAAGGGAGCTAATATGGCTCAGGAGAGGGGCAGCCACTCAAGCCTTTCTGCCATGTGAAGCCAAGTTTGTTGATGGCTTCAGTGTCAGAAGAGCTTTGGTCAGAGGACAGAGCTGCTTGTTCTACTGGGACATTAACGGCTCTGTTGGGACAAGCAGTGGCTTATGGTTGGTAAAGTGGAATGTTATAGCCTTGTCTCCTGCTTTCCACAGAAATTAAGAGAAGTGTATCCACTCCACCTCTACCCAACTGAACACCTTGAATCACAGGGTGACAGCCAGCTGCCCTCCAGCACTGCCCCTGGGCCTTGCACCCCAGCTCTCTGCTCTGAATGCCTGCTGGCCAGAGTCTCAGGCCTGGCAGATTCCTTAACCATTACCTAGGGCATAATAAGCTTCCAGGTCCTGGTCCATGAGTTCAAAGAATTGCTGGATTCGATCCAGGGAAACTTTGGCCTCCAAGATCCCATTTAACACCCATGGGAAGCCGTTGAGGGGTAGAATAAGCATCCCAACAAGGGCCACTGCTGTGAACACCTGCAAAGATAAGCAAACAGCCATGAGCTGGAGCCAGCACCTCCCCTGTATCCTCCAAACAGCTTCACCAGTGAGAGCCTGAAGAGCTGTGGAGAGACATGGGCTGGGTTTATTTCCCAGACAAGATGCCTCAGGATTGCAGTTCCACTGCAGACTGTGTCCTGCATAAGACAAGTTTGGACCTCTCCCTAAAACCTACTCACCTTTGTGGCAGTGAGCTGGTGACCCAACAGGACATAGGTGACAAAGATGGCAATAGAGACAACAACAGGGAGTGCTGCCCACATGTACACACACAAAGCATCCAGGTAACTGATGGCCCGTAACTTCTGCAGCTCTTTAGCCCGGCAGGATTTTATCCTGGTGCTGAAGTGCTTCTCCCAGGCGTAAAACTTGATCACACGAATGCCACACAGGAACTCTGTCATTAGCTGCAGGATACGAGGAAAAGAACATCAAGCAAACTGCCCAGGCAACCTGGGCTG
The DNA here is from genome assembly GCA_013400635.1 of Hypocryptadius cinnamomeus. Classification (NCBI taxonomy): domain Eukaryota; kingdom Metazoa; phylum Chordata; class Aves; order Passeriformes; family Zosteropidae; genus Hypocryptadius; species Hypocryptadius cinnamomeus. Next base: position 91,395 of record VYZP01029584.1, read on the forward strand.
TGCCTGGGTGTGCAGTTGTCTCCTGCTAAGGGTCAAGCTAGAGATGCCAGGAACCATCTATTGCTAACAAAGGCATAAACTTAAGTGACAACTACTGGAAACTTTGTGCTCATCCATCCCACCAGCTTCTTCAGCCACCTATGCTGTGCACAACCAAGGAAAAGGCAAAATATTACACTACTTTCCAAGTGGAAGATGAACAACCCAGGTGAAGGCATGTGTGGAATTGCTAGCTCCAGCCTGGATATTATTTACTTGTGTTGACTTGACAGTGCCTTGAGATAACATCTGACTCTCAGGCCTGGTCCGGCCCTGACACAGCTGGTCTGTATCCAGAGTCTGGCTGGGTCATTTCCAGAACTCTGGTGTCCCTGCAGGATGCAGTCCTCTCATTTCTGTTCTTAGGTCAGCATATGTAGAGCAAGCTGACTGCGTCTCTGCCCAACATTAAAAAAAACTAACAAGAGAGACTTTATTCAGCAACCCAGTCTTACAACAGCTGGAGAAAGTTCAGCATAATCAGATACAACTCTGGTAGATGCACCTACTGTTGGGAAAATAAGCATTTTTAAAAGCTGCCAACAGTTCTCACAGGGAGTTGACCTATGTTTCATGCTTCCAAAGCATGAGTGAAACTGCTGTCCCCTCAAATTAGAGATACAATGCTAAAAGGTGGGAATCAAATGTCTGACGTGGAGAGGAGAGATGGCACTGCAAATAGGGGAAAAGCAGTGAAAAAGATGACTGAGAGTGCCATATAAAATTACATCCATGATCATTGCCTTTGTCCAGACTAAAAGCCACTTCATCACTGATGGCATCACTGGAGCAATAGGATGGATGCATATCTAGAGGAGCCATCGGGAGTCTTACCTTTACTACACACAGAAAAGAAACTTGCAAAGGAACCTAAATTAGGGGACAAGACAAGCATTAAAGGTTCATGATCTTATGGGTGGTGAAACTACATCACCCTGAAACGCTTTTGACCAAAGTGTGTGTGTGTGTGTGCGCACTCCTTCTGGCATTTTTCTCAACAGCTGTGATTCAATTAGTCTGCTTTGGACCATGACTAGTGGCCAAGAGGCCAACATTCTGGGACAAACAGGGAAAAAATACAAACTCAGAGAGACACCACTGCCCCTCACCTTGACTCGTGTGTCCTTGTGTTTCAGCATCTTCCTGTTGTTCACCATGATGAGGTTAGCTATGATCTTGTTGATGGGCACCAGCAGCAGTGCCAGGGCCATGCCTCCCAGAAAGGCTATCCCCACTTGCTGGTAGAGGAGGTAGAGGGTAATGGTAAGCTGGACAGGCAGGCTCCACAACTCATGGAAGCTGTAGCAGAAGTTGACCAACCTATCGGTGTCCGTGCTCATGAAGTTGACAATTTCCCCCACAGTGAAGCGGGCAAGGCTGGTGCTGCTGACACGCAGAGCCTTGCGGTAGATGGCGGAGATGACGGCAGCCCGCACCATCAGCGCCACCTTGTTCATCTCGTACCTGAACTGGCTCCGCAGGAGAGCGCCCAGGAAGGAGCCAGCAAAGAGCCCAAGGGCATACAGAATCCCATGGCTCAGGGGCTCCTGCCGTGACTCCATGAAGTTCACCAGCAAGTTCAGAAGCAGAGGACCTGAAAAATTCAGTAGACTGACAGCCAGCTTGAGAAGTCCAAGGGTGTAGAAACGAAGCCCAAAGGCCGCATGAAGGACTGACAAGAGGCGCACAGCTCCCTGGGCGTGGTGTGGACTCTCTGGAGCCTCACTACTCCCATCACCTCCAGCAATGATTGGGCTGGTAAGAGACACCGTCTCCTCCTCTGCTTGCTGAAGAGTTGCCTTCTTCTGCCAGCAAGAGTAGAACCGGTCACAGACCCTGGCAGCCTGGAGCTGGTGAGGAAGCACATAGACGTCCTGTGGCTGGTTCAGCTTCTGCTGGTAGCCACGCTTCATAAGGGGGTTCATCCAGGTGAAAAAGAAACGTGAGAGCCAGCTCTCACCATCTTCTGCCACTCTCTGCTGGTCAGGCACTGGGATCCCTGGCTCTGAGATGGGCTGGTCCTGTTGCCAGGAGTAATTGATGGAGAGGAAGTCTTGCCTGCCAGCAGCAGGGAAGAGGTAGCTGACCACATAGGCAAGCAGGGAGGCCAGCTGCATACAGAGAATGGCAAACCTGGAGGAGGCACCGGGGTGGGCAGGGGACCAAGCTGTCCCACTCTGACAGTACCACACCAGTGTGATGATGAAGGAAGGTAGGGGTAAGAGAGTGAGGAGAGCCAGGGCTGCAGGGCCCCTGGTAAAGCCGTGAATGGATCTGCAGAGCATGAGAAGAGCGAAGCCATGCACCAGCCATGTCAGGGCAGCGGTGCCATTGGCCAGCACTTCCAGGTACACAGGGCCCAGCTCCTGCTGGGAGATGGTGGCTGGGATGGTGTCAGCAAGGAACAAGCCAGCAAGTATGAAGGAGGTAGCGATTCTCCACCCCCAGCTTGGTCTGCAAGGCACACCAGAGCCAGACCTTGAGGAGGAAAGAGCAGTGAAATAAATCACAGTTAGAATTCCACTACCTCTCAGTCAGTATTGTCCTTTCTTCCTCTCCTCTTCCCCATGTTTATACATCCACTCCTACTTAACCTTCTGGATACACCTCCCTAGATCTGTAGCTTTTTCTGACTGTAGGCATTGCTAAACTACATCAGGTCAATATAGCCCACTCTTCGGTCAACACCAGAGATTTAGATGCTACCAAAGGAAAACATTTCTTTACAGAAATTTGTTTGCAAACTATGATATTTTGTGGTCAAATCAGACTCCAATCCTTGAGGATTAACAGCAAGAAAAAGTATATTTAACCTCTTTAACTTAGATTTCGGATGATGAAATTCTCTCTGTCACATCTCTGATCCTTGATTTCCTTGTCTGTTGGATATTTCTTCCAGAAACATTACTTTTATCACTGTGAGTTTCAGTGATGCTGTGCTTGTAAGGTCTATAACCTATTGCCCATCAAAATACTTCATTATCACTATTCTTTGTGGCCTTTCAGTATCAGTGAATGTTGTCATGTTTAGGAATTTCAGAAGAGGGTAAGCAGAAAAACAATTTTGCATTTCTCTAAACGCCTTATTGCCTTATACACATCTTATATGCCACCTTGGATTTATATCCTCTACCAGAATAGTCCCAGTTTCCCCAGTCCTCATGCACTGAAAAGGTTCTAATTACTTTCTGTGATTTTATGCCCACAATCCCCTCTATTCTTTCTGCATTCCTTTCTGCACACTGAAGTAAAATGGATGCTGACAAACATAATAGCATTATAATATTGTGTCCTTCCCTAATTACATATTCAGCACAGAAGAGGGAGATACAATTTCCAGCCTTTCCACCCCACCTCCTGTCCTGCATAGTAATCAAGAGCCAGATGAGTCAGTTGTCATACCTCGGAGTGCCAAGGAAGCAGGCACTGACCACTGCAAGGATCACATGAGGAATCACACTTAGTGTCAGCTGGTTAAAGCAATGGCCAACGCTGCCGCGAACCCACACAGGGAGTGGATCTTCTGGGCTGGTCCCACACAAACCAGCCAGGATGTTCTCCATCCTTTGCTGGTAATTCAGTCTGAGAGACAGGATGTCCTAGGGTAAAGAAAATGCAGCATGAGGTAAAGAACATAAGAACTACAGCCCCAGTCCAAGATGGAGTGACAAGTAATTAACAGAGAGCTAGAAGCAAGTTCCTGGGTCATAGTCCAAGCCCAGCTATTGTTCACTCACTATCATATAATCTACTTCATAAAATGATCAAGCTCCAGCTGAAAAGAAATTATCTTGTTTATTCCCTTAAGTCATCCCGGGACTGCAATGCCCTGCGAGTTCGAAGCTTTCTTATTCCCAGGTTGATTTTTTTTTTTCCCACGGCAAGTTTATCCTCTACAAGTAGTATAAGGAAGTATTTTCCTGTCTATGGATTGCCATGAAAAATATTTTGAGCTGCTTAAACAATAACCTATTCATTGTATTTCCATGTTCACAACACTTCCCACTACTCCTTAAGGCAGCGCGTAACATGAAACATCCCCCAGACGGCAGGGGAGGATGCTGGTGCCCATCCTGAGAAGCAGGCGATTCCTGTAAGCTACACACGACTGGCGAACCAGCCTCCTCTGTGTGCCGCCCCGCGGACTGAAGCACCCCTGGCAATGCTCGGCTTTACAAGGATTTTTCTGCTCGCACCAGCCCGTCCCATCTCCTGCCCGGGGCCGGCTGAGCGCCAAGGGCCGGGCGCCGCACCGAGCTGGGAATGCAGAGCGGACCCTGCAGTGCCCCGGCAGCCAAGGCACAGCGGGCCCGGCACAGCAACCCCGGCACAGCGGGCCCGGGCCGGTGCCAGCCCAGGGCCCTCCCAGCCGGGCCGGGGGCGGGCGCTACGGCCGCCACGTGCCCGNCGCGGCGCAGGCCCCGCGCCCCCTGGCGGCCCGGAGGACGCGGCGCAGCCCCGGCAGCGTTGGGCGAGCCCCGGGCGGGATCCAGGCCGGAGCGAGGAGAGCTGAGACGCACCGGCGAGCCAATGCACCGCGCACAGCCCGCTCAGACTTCAACCTTCCGGTTAAAAAACACAAATTACCCAAACTGAAAGCTAGGCTCCAGCCATGAACGAGGGTGATTTTCCCCAAAATTCCTCTAGCTCTGTCCTGGTGATCATGTCCCTCCCTTCCTTTTCCTATGATTTTTGGCTCACAGTATCTGAACTGTTTGCACACTGACAGACACCGGATGCACATCACAGACTTGCAGTGTCACCGTGTCAACCAGCGCAGGAATATTTATGGACCACTGTGTTACCCAAACATCAGCAGGTACAGCCCAGGTGATGCTTTTACAGGTATAAATGTACTTTTACAGGTACAGCATTCTTTGCTTGTAGGCAGCACTACGAGATGAAAATAACGCTAACATAAGAGCATCTTGCCAATAACACATCAGTCTACTCACAGTGGCAGAGGTCTCCTGGCATAGTGAGAGATGGTGATGTTAACCTAACACAACCATCTGAATAACACAGGGCAAACGAATCCTCTCTGATTCACCTGTGTTGTGTTCAGTGACTGTCTGGAGCGCGAACACACGTGCAAGCAGCATCCCCAAAATATGACACTCATTCTTTACTATAAGAGTATGTTGCTATACTATATATACTCTTATATTTACTATAAGAGTATGGGGGTGGGGGGAGTAAATGCACAACTTTCCAGATGAGAGAAAGCAAACTGGAGAGGACATCCAGCTCCAACTGCTCTGGACTATTATACAGTAACAGGAAAGTGATGTAAATGTCACCATACTACCTAGCAATTTTAGCTGCTACTGGTGATTTTTATAGCAGATCATCTGAATCCTTCAACTGTCCCAAACCCCTCCTCAGTACTTTCTTGCCAGGGAAAATAAGCATATAACCACCACAGGTAGAAAACTTTCAACATGCAACTCACCAGAGACACAAAAAGCATTCTCTGAGCTTGGAGGTGTTATCAGTGCAGTGCTGAGGAAGTAAAATATCAGCGACATTCTATGGTATTTGTTGGGGTCCCCAGGACAAAGGAAGAATGATTGAATCTGACTTTACATTTTTAGAAGGCTAATTTATTATGATATGATATTATATTAAAGAATATTATACTAAACTATACTAAGAGAATAGAGAAAGGATACAGACAGAAGGCTAGAAAGAATGATAATGAAAACTCGTGAGTTTCTCTTCCAGTCCTGACACAGCTGGACATGATTAGTCATTAAGTAAAAACAATTCACATGTTAGATAAATAATCTCCAAACCACATTCTAAAGCAACAAAACACAGGAGAAGATGAGGCTTCTCAGCTTCCCAGGAGAAAATCCTGGCGAAGGGATTTTTCAGAAAATATCACAGTGACAATATTCCTGAGAAAACAGAGCAATCTGGGTAAGGGAGTGTGGAACAGCAGCTAAGAGCAAGAGCTCCGTGGCCACACTACTCTCTAATCATAGCTTCCTTGAAAGGAGCAGGAGAGTGCATTTTCTGTAAGCCTCTCTCTCTCCCCCTCCCTCCTTGTTTAATAACCTTTTCTCACATGCCTGACAGCAATCTTTGTGTGTCTGAGTCGAAAGGTTGCCAAGCTACTCATACTGTACACTGTATTTGGCCAGCCTGCTCTTTTCCACAGGTCATCCAAAGGTTTCTAGACTTTCCTGAAGAGGTCTCAAGAGTAAGTTTTATGTCCTCTCTGCTCAGGGAAGCTTTCCTTCAATGAAAATGCTGTGAAAGCAGCAAACTCTCAAAACAACGAGTAGGGGTTGTGTGAGGTTGAAGCACTGAATTGTACACAAGTGAAGCTGATTTCAGATTTCATGGTTCCGTCATCTTATTTATTTCCAAATGAAAACAAACAAACAAACAAAACAACTTAAAAATGTCCAAAACCAACCAAACAAGTACTTTGTGTCTTAATAAGATACCAGAGAAGTTCTCGGATATCAACAAAGGACAACCTTTCTCCCCTGAACTAATCACTCCCAGAGCTTTTCCATTCAGTCACTCTGTATTTTAGCATTCTCTTTTTTCACGTGCTGCATCCTGCTTGCTCATCTCTCCTAACCTCTTCAGGTTCAAAACCATGAACTTTACCACTTCACCTGAAAGATGGAAAACTTTCACATGCCACAGATTCCTTTTGGTCCAGACAGCATTGCCTACACTCACACGGGAACACAAACACAAAGGGTATTAAAAAAGGAACTCCAGGAAAATACCAATCCACCCTAACTGATCTGAAATCACTTTGCTTGTTCTGCATAAGTGCATTTAAATAGCATCACAGCAAGAATTTAAGTAGATATTCCTCCTTTTCCTGCTTCCTTTTGGCTATTTCTCCTGCTCCTGAATATTGCTGCCTATACCATTTACTGCTACATATTTGACAGATTTAAGATGTGAGGGCACGTGGAGTGGTGGCTATGTTGCATACAAAGTACCTTGCACACTATAAATAATCATACACCTGGCAATTATAAAAAAACCCAGAGCATTCAAAATTTAAAAAAAAAACCCACCAACATTAGGTTTAATTTAATCCACCCCCATAGGCCATGCAGGCCAGATTTTATTCACTATTATCCAGAGCTTGTTAATGCTCTAGGTTGATAAATCCCCAGTGAGGAAGTGCTATCTGGCAAAGGGAGACTGCCCCCCCCCCTTTTCTGATGAGTTTGTTTTGTAACAGATTACTTAATACCAATCCCAGGACTCAGGGAATCAGTGTAGGCTGCATGCCCATTCCACTTCCCAGCTATAAGTAAATATTGAGCTGAAACAGAAGCCAGCCTAGACAAGCCTTAAATTCAGAAATATCAACCTTGTAATTATAGATGTAAAATCTCTGAAAGCAATTGTCTGTTTGGATGTGTTTTCTGTGCTCCCAGCCAGGACTCTGCTATCAGCTGAACCATCCTCAAATTCCATGACGACACAGCCGAGGAAGGTTTGATTACTTGGCTCAGTCCAAAATTTTTCATGAACAGGCTGCTTTGCCTGGACCTGAAGGCACAAGATAGGTATTGTGCCCTGTTTTCCAGGGAAAAATTTAATGCCAAGTTCAGAAGACAGATGAGTATCTTCTACTGCATCTCCTCATGAGAACACCAATTCTGTCATAGAAACACAGAAACTGTCTTTGCTGTTACTCATAGCCTAGCCATTCAACATTAGATGGTTGTCTCATGCCCTGATCTAGTCTTGACTCAGACAAGAAGGAAAAAAATTATAATTAAGGTATCACGTTTTTCTCTTTTACTGGTCTGCTTCTTAACCTAATGATCCAACCTGAATTAACTTCAATTCTGATTTCTGTTTACTTGTTTATACCAAGCTACTCCTAACTTTTCTTATTCTGTTCTTTCTGAATGTCATTTGCTCCCCTTTCTTATTTGGGGCATAATGAGCATTCAGAGACAACCTATTACCCCAACATTGCCCTCAGCATCCAATTAGCTAAAACCTCTGCAAGCAGCAGCTAATTGCAAGTTCAACTATGAGCCTTGGAATTCCAAAGAGGAGTTCAGGAGCTGAACTTCTACCAGAACAGACTGAGTGGCACCTGTGTCATCCAGTGAGAGTCTGGAACACCAATTGCAGGGATTTACAAAAACCTCTGCAAAGCAGGTAAGGACCTTGCCTGACTTTTTCAATCCCTGAGACAAACTGTAGTGCTTCGTCTTCCAAAGATGTGAGAAGCCTCAGTTTGCCCTGCACCACTGGGCCCATATTTCAGTACTGATTTTAGGAATAATTTAACTGGATCCCACTAGGTATGCTCAGTCCCTTTAAAAACTTCGCTTTGTAAGGCATGTGGTTAAAAGATGATACTACATCTGGTTGAAAATGAGTTTATAAATTGCAATTATAAATTGTAATTTTAAGGCAGTGCTCAGTAAGATGACAAGGTAGTAGAAAATGCTAATGAGCACTGGTCAGTCTCCAACAAATGGAATTTTTCTCTTAGGAACTCTTTTAACATCACAACACACAGGGTGTTTGCTTTCCTTCTACCACTTCTCCCATGAGCAGTTTTCTTACTGGTGTGCAGATAAGACACTTTAATGAACTTTCTCTTCAGTTTTTATCATCTGGATTCTTTCACCTTCCAAATGCCACTAAAATCTATGATCAGAAACCACCAGAATACCCCCTGTACACCTTCTTTGGCTATAAGGCAAAAAAGTTAGGAATAAAAATGTTTTCTGGCATTTTGCGAAGTTTTTAGGTATTAGATGCACAACTATTATAGAAAACTGAATTTAAAAATGTTTTGCAGAGTTTCTTGGGTTTGTGGCTTTTTACTTGTCCATTTTAAAACCAAACTATAGTTAAAAACTGATGTAAAGAAAGCAACAGCATGGAAGAGATGTCCAAAACCAAACGAGTAATTTTTCTCACTTTTTATCACACTCAGCTATTTTTATTTACTTCAGTTGGTGAAACTGAGTGCTTGATGCAGACACCTGACACTAAGGCATGAAAACATGTTCCTCCTTTGAATAAAGTAACAGAACATATTTGGGTAACAGTATATTCCTTACAGTGATAAACTACTTGCATGTGATCTGCCACAAAAAAACTAGAGGGGAAATTCCAAAATACACATCAGTTCTGTGGTTATCTCAAAATGTTCTGCTTCCCTGGGTGTCATTGAGTCTGCTTAGGGTAGTTAATTGGAACTTAAGGTTGAGCATCCATTGGTCCCACAGGAGGTAAGATTCACAGTCTGCTGCACATCCTCAAAGACAAAAATCTTATCCCAGGAATTCTTACAGTTGAATTAAGGTCACTGATAAACACTGCAAGCCTTAGGACAGAAAGGTGAGAAGAGGACAATGGTAACAGAAAATAAGTCTTCATATAGCTCATGCTTATTTTAATGACTGAGTGCACTTCCTGAGCCTGGGTAGTGATGCACTCATTCAGAAAATCTTAAAGGGGGTCAGTTTTAATAGAATTGTAGTAAACCACTACCAGCAGAAATATCTTATCAAACAGATCACCATCGTGCTGCTCTTTGTTGCTACTACTTATAAATAGTATGCTTCAAACCGGTGTGTATGTTCGAGCAAATACATTCCCAAACACACAAGCAAAGTTTCAGCCAAAAATGGACTGGCTCTTCAAATAAAATGCCTCACATGTCATTCAGCTAAGAACAAATTACAAATCAAGATATAAAAGCTTGTGGATTTTGCAAATGAAGCTGAAGAGTTTTATGAGAACCTTCACTTCTCTGTTTTCACTTCTTTTGACCGCTACCCCATCTCAGTTAATTGAAAACCCCCTTCCTCTCTGGAGACAGCCCCCAGAACCGAGTAAGAGGAATGTTCCAGCCGTGGCACGGGAGTCGAAGCTGTGCCGGGCGCTGTCCCGCAGGGAGCGCGGTCGGCAGCCGGAGCTCAGGTGGGAGAGGGAGGAGGCGGGAAGCCATTTCCTACCCTGCCATCCCTGTGCCGGCAGCCTAGAGCAGGGAAAGCTGTTCAGGCGTTTTCTGAGCTGGAGGCTCAGCCTCGGCACCGCCTGATCGATCAGGCAAGGATCGCTTTAGAACACGCTTCTGCTTGAAGACGACACCACCTGTACCGACCAGCTCCACAGCCCAGTGCGTGCGTGTAGGGGAGAGAACAAAAACCAACAAAACCAAGCAAACGAACAGCCAAAAAAAAAAAATCCCAAACAACAAAAAAACACCAAAGCCGAGCGTGCCCCAGTCACGGCCGCTGGTGTCCGAAGCACGGACGGAGGCACCGCACAACCGAACGCAGCAGCACCTCCCCAGTCCCACCCTTCCCGGCGGCCGCCATTTTGTGCGGGCGTCCCCAGGCACCGCCCCCCGGGCCGGGCTCCCCCTCCCCCGCCCGGCTCGGGAGCGCGCAGGGCGGCGGGGAGCGCGCANCGGGGCAGCGAGCACGGAGACGGCGGCAGCAGCCGGGTAAATACTGCCGTGCACCGAGGGGGCTCGGTGCGGGCCCTGCTCCCTCGCCTGGGGGCTGTCAGAGCTCCAAACTTGGCGCGGCCAGGTGCTTGCAAAATTACACCGGCCCCGGGCTCTCCCTGTGCGGAGGGAGAGCGGCAATTTCCCCCTATTCCTTAGAGAGGCAAACGGGGAAAAAAAAATCCATTTTAAATGATGTTTTACCACTCGTTTCCATTGTATTTTTATTTGTCTTACTGGCTAGAGCCATTTTAGAGAAGGTTCGAAGATGATGCTGTCTTTTCGCTGAGGCAGAGGATGTCATTTTCCTCCATTTAGGACGTTGTGTTAGTGCATAAATATCGTTTAACTTATGAGAATACAACTTTTTAGATAGCATGTTGAATGAATACTTTGTCTGAATTCTTCTTGCTGTCACGGCGGGCGTACAAAGGGGACTGGTACTGATTTATATCTCTGAGAGGTATTCTTTGGTAGGCACCGCTTTGTAGTTGGGGCTGTGCACAAGGTGTTCCAGTCTTCTCACTTTGTCTTGACAAAGTCTGATTTGGGCATGTAAATCTCTGTTTCGGTATCTGTGGTGGATGGCATCTTGGATGCAGACACCTTCGTAATAAATCAAAGTGTGAAGACCTTTTTTTTTTTTGCCTGAGTGGGATTTGCTCCCTTAGGTTTTCTCTTCTTGCTCCTTGGTGCAGTGATTGGTTTGTCTGGTGACTCTGAGCTGTGGTGTGCAGTAAGTTCATTGTGCGTTTGTACTACCGTGAAAGAGGAGATTTTCGTACTGGGGTACTCTAGGCAGTGGTTGCATGGTCACTCAGTCCAGCACACAGAGTTGCAAAGAACGGTATACTCGCCTTTCCCCCTTGCTTTGCTCTATGTTCTACCCTCTCCCCTGTGCTCAGCCTGGATTTGTGAGTTGCAGGGTGGGCTGATGTGAGGAAACAATGTAGCTGAAAGTCAGTCCAACAAAAGTGTGTTATCTGCTGGTTCATTGCCTGATGGGACTTCCAAGGGAGAATGGGGATTGCCCTTTCTCGTGGTGATAGAGGTTGTTACTCGATTCAGGTATTGGTGTTATTTCTTATTGAAAGGTGAGTTGCCCTGTCGATGCAGGAAGATAATGTTGTCTTGGATTGTTAAGCCAAGCCAGGCTAAGAAACTTGCCTCTAGCCATTTGTTTTAACATGGTACTTCACCCTTATCTCCATCTTCTTTAGTTTCCTGCATGGTACCCTTGCAAATTGCATTACTAATAATATCCACGATGAAAATAAGTAGTTTTTAAAAAGGAAGTGTTTTTCTGTCTGATTCATGTCAGTTTGTGTTGTGGTTTGATGGACAGTTGCGTTTTCACAACTGGGGGGTGGCAACCTGGGATACAGGACAGAACTTTCTTAAACTGACTTCACCATCACTCAGTCTCCCATTTCACTGTATCCATGATAGGCTGTGAACCTGTACTGCTGTAACAAAACTTTCAGTGCTGACTGTGTTGGTGGTTCAGACTCGGAGAAATTTGATCTAGGAGTTTTGACTAGAAGCCTTCCACTCCCTCTTTGATGGGGAGGGGAAGGCCACCAAAAACGTCCACTTTACACGGACATTATTTTGACAAACGCTGCTCTTCTAGTGTTACTTTGCACCCTCCTGGCTCAAGTTAAATCAGTCATCTCAGCAAATTGTTACAGATTAATGATTTTTTTCTTGCCTGTTCTAACTTCAGAGAAGTATTGAAAAACTATTTCTCCTAGAAATTAGGCGTTAGCAGGTTAGCTGATGCTGTACTGATGAGCCAAATGGATTTTTTGTTTATTTACAGGATTACTGCATTTAAGGAAAGCCCTTCTGTAGGAAGCAATTGTCACAATAAGAGATCTTGAGACAATTAAATAGAGTTCTTCAACCTATATTGTGCTGACTCTTGCGTTTGCTAAAGCTCAGTGTAAGTAATTCTTAGAGTGTAACATCCACATTTTTTCCATGGAAGCTTTTGTCCCCCAACAGGTGTTTGACTGACAACTGACACTACTTCTTCAAAAGTGATGTTACAAAGCATAAAATACGTATGTAGGTTTGTTTTTTTTTTAAAAGTACTGTTTACAAAAGTAGTGTTAATTAGAGAACGATAAAAGCTGGGATTATGCTGTCGTTTTCCAAAGAGTGGCACTAAATGTGATGGAAAAAGAGCAGACAGCAAATATGTTGGGTTATCATGACTGGTTAGGGTAAAGTTTTTATTAAATTTTTGGGATTTTATGACTTAAGACCCTCTCTTCTTTTCAGAAACTTGAGAATACGAAATGTGCAGATGTGGGAAGTTACACAAATATATTAGTAAGTGGGATTTTGGAGCTGTCACTGAAAGAACATGAATTCAGAAGCCCGAAGAAGAGGAATTTAGATTGCAACAAGGAAAGAGGACTTGAAAGAGGGGAATATATGCATAAGGGTGGGAGATGTAATATGTAGAATGAAGACGCTGATGGAATAAGGGCATGGGGTTGAAATGGAGAAAATAAATTTGAGTACAAGTTTCAGGCTATTGTCCCTGTCCTACATATGAATTGAGGTATGAAAGCAGCAGCCTTACAGATTTCTTACTAAATTTTCTTGTTTCTGGGAGTTGTTTTGGTTTGGTTTTTTGTTGTTGTTGTTGTGATTTAAAAAAGATTATTATTATTTGTGAGATGGAGTACATGCATTTCCAGGTTACAGCATTGTTGCACATTTTATTGTGCATAACTGGGATGTTGGCAGTGGAGCCATGTACTGGATGTTGTAAGTAGGGATGGTGTTAGTTTCTTAATAGCTGAGGAAAACATTGTGGTGATTGGAAGAATGTGGAGTGACAGCAAAGGTTTGGGGCGAGTGCTGAGAAATGTAATGAAGGAGAGGAAGGTCAGGGCTTTACAGTGAGAGATTTTGGCAGACTTTTATTTATTCTTGCAAGGCTGACAAATGCTGCTTTTATTTATCCCTGCTGACCTGCGTGCTTGTTCTTTTTAAAGGTTTATTTTAGCTTCTTTCTTTCTTGTAAGAAAATTGGCTGAGATTAGAGGACTGGAGCATGTGGGGTCAACAGAGGATGGAGAAATGACAAGCAGGTATGCAACCTGTTCAGTAATATGGCAGTGGTAACTGTGGTTTAGGTGACAGAACAGGAAGGGAGAAAAATGCAGTGCAGTGCACACATAGGTGTGACTAGTGGTGGTGTTCAGTGCTCCAGATACAAAAACCTTTTAAAAGTGGAACTTCTCCAGTTTAAGAAAAATATATTACAAAATCATGAAGTTTAAATATTTACTGCCATAACTGCTGTCTCTGGACAATTTGTATGGATCAGTCATAAGCAATCCAAACATCCTAAACATTCTGAATGTAAACTATTTCTTTCCTTTGCCCAGAGTCTGTTCTGAGATGTAATCATCACTTCTGTGTCTTCAGTGGAAGTGATTGTCATCTGTATGCCCACAGTCTTGGTGACAATAAGATGGCCTTGAAGATAGTAATTTCTTCAGGCAGCCTTCAACATTCAGTGTTACAATGGGCCCAAGTCAGCATGTGTTTGTATGAGACACATGCACCTTGAATATGTTGTATCTCAGCCAGGCTGTTGCAGGATCATATTGTGCTGAACAAGAGAGTTGGTCTTCAAAAGTAATTAAAGTGTGTTTTGATAAATGCTGGGATTCAGCTTAATGAACAAAAGAGAAATCACTAATATGTTACCTTAGAATAAGGCTATATGCACAATGGATTCTAGTACAGATTTGTACTGCAAGTGGATTTTGTTAGGTAAACTTGTAGAGGAATTCTTTTCCTTTTGTTGGAGACTATGTGCTGTTCCTTTGGTCTCTTGGAGGATTGAGCTGAACCTGCTGCATGTTCTCAGAGTGGATGTGGACAATTCAGTGCACCTGCTGCTTGCTACTGCAGTTTTCAGCAGTAAAAGTGGTGTGCAGTGCATGACTGGTTTGGCAGAACTGAAGCTGGTTCACTGCTTCGTGTTAGGCAGAATCTATATTGTGTTGGTTTAAAAAAGCAAATCAAGTATCTCTGTCTTTAGGCAGTCTCACCTGTTTTTTATGGAACTCCCCTTAACTCTGATCAGTCCTGTATTCCAGTGCTATATTTTAGAAGAATGTGAGGCATAACTAGTTAAGCATAATTTACCAGTGATGGTGTTTTGTGTACTGTATATATGTATGAAGGAAGGTCTGTGCAGAGGCAATGAGCTTATGTCTTCTCTGCTCTAGATTTTTCAGAGGCAACTTTATTTAGTTTACTCTGGTTTATCTCTGCCAGCTTTCAATAATGCTAATGGGAATTTTAGATGCCTATAGAAGGTGTTTCTAGTGGCATTGGTGTTTTTAGTATTATGTTGTGCTTATCTGCTGAAAGCAGCATGAGGTGAGAAAAACTGTTAAAAACATCACTGCTAGGAAAATCTTTGCTTACACTGGTTCATGTTGTTACTAAAGTTGTAAAGGGCCAGAAATCCAGACACGTTATTCAGAAATTCCTGGCACTGTTTTTTATGCAATGTTTATTTAGCTGCTTCTTCTCTACAAAGAAAGGAGAACAGCAGTAAATTTGGGACTTTGTGACTTTCTCTTTGGTTTTATATCTTCCAAAATGGTGCTTTATGAAATATGTCTTTTTGAGTTGAAAATTTCTAGGTAATTTAAATGTAGAGCGTGTTATTAGCACCTGGGATGAGAAGTTAAATGCAGTCAGTACCTTCCTCTTCCTTTAGTAACTAAATAGAATTGAAGTATTTGGAACAGTTGTTCTTCTAGTTTGATTTTGTAATTGATCCATCCCCCCAAGTCGAACCTTTTAAGCAAAGCAGAAGCACTTTCCTTTCTGCAGCTGAGATTAAAATCCCCTGATTGATGGGCTTGCACTCTTTCTTCAATTTACAGAGGCGTTCACCGAGTCTCCGCTCGGAGTCTTCCCTGGAGCACAGCTTGCGGATTACTGTTGGTAATGACCGCTATTGCGTTGGCACGCCGGAGCGGAGGAGGCTGCCTGATAGACTGGGCTCACCAATTGATAACCTGAGTGACAGGTATGGTCCTCTGCAGGTGGGGATTCACGGGGGTGAAACAGCATGGGAATGGCCCTACTGGATGAGATCAAACATCTCATTAGCCCACTGAATGCCTAGGAAATGAGGGGAAGCATGTAGTGATGCTTCCCAGGAATATTCCCCCAGCCTCTTGCAAGTTGTGGTACAGAGAATTCCTGAATGAAAGTCTCTGCCTGTGTAACTCTAAACAGATACTTCTTCTCTAATTTTTGTCAGCTGCTTCTATATCCCACAGAAACTAAGCATGAACATCATATGTTGCAGGAGGGAGTGTGATGTCAATCCCTTGTGTGCTTTCTTCCCCTTAAGGGCGGGATGTCATGTGGAGACACTTTATCTGACATTTCACTGCTTCAGCCGCCTTCTGTTTCTTATGAACCTACCTAGTCCTTACTGAAAGTTGTTTAGTATCAGGATAGTGGAAAGCTTCAACTTCCTCATTTTTGGGAGAAATTGTCTACTTTCCTGATTTTTGAGACTAGTCTAGAAGAAAACTCTAAAGCAGCTTGAAGGAGATTATTATTTTGACTTTAAAAACCTTGCAGAAGAAAACATAGTCAGACAGTCTCATACATTATAAAGGAAGTGTTAGAATTCTTAGGATCCGTTGATTGAAATTGGAGAGAAACAGTTAATGGAGAGAATTCTTTTGTATTAAAATACTTCACTGCTGTGAACAGTGAAGTGTAAATATTGGTAGATACAATTAGCAACTCTTTGCCTTCAGTAGGAGAACCAGTATAATCTGGCAAAAGAAAGAAAATCAGAAAACTGTGCAAATAATTCTCTTTGTCTTGAATTGCAGAATTAAAGATGGCATAGCTTGTGCCTCAGAGCATACGGTTGCACTTTCAGGTCAGGGATAAGCATCCAGCACAGGAAAAACCATTACCACTTCCATTTTTGATGCAAATATCATCAACTGTTTAAAAAAAAAGATGAGAGAGAGGGAAGTGAGTAGAAGAAATGAATTTCCTGTCTTTCTCAGGTGTAAAGTTAAGTTTCAGCAGGTGTAGAAAACCAAATGAAAGTTTGGTTTTTGGTACTGTCACTTTTATGCCTTTATCTCAGTTCTCCTGGCATCAGTGTTTGATTTGTAAATCCCCTGTGCAGTTTGCAATCTTGTAAATGAAGTGAGTGCGTATGCTCAGGGAGAGTACAGTGGTTGGAAGGAACAGGAACTGATATGTTGGGAACTGGCACTTCTCTGGCAAATGAGGAACATTTGAGGGCAGGAGGTGGTGGTCTTTGTCCCATTGCTTCATGTTCTCAGGTGAGATTTTAGATTTAACCTGTTCTGTGGTGCTGATGCATGGTTAGAAATAACATCAAGTATAGCACAGTTTATTTAATGTAAGAGTGATTTATTTCAGTCACAAAAGTTGACTTCTCTATTACAGAACCCATATATGTGAAACAGAATGGTAAGAATAGACTCCAGAGAAGGTTTAAAAGTGACAGATGAGTTAGAATGAGAAGAAGATAAAGTGAGACCATGTAGACTTTTAATCTTTAAGTGACTTCCTTGTATTTGTAGTGTAAATATGCAAGAACTTTGTGTTGTTACATTTGCTTTTTTTTTGTCTAATCTGTGCTGGCTGCACTTTTCTGAGTGATGCCCATTGTCCAGAAGCTTAAAGTATGTGACAACTAAGTCAGCTGTTAGCTTTTCCTAAATCGTATAGGTACTGCTTCTGAATTCTAAGTTTCCACACTGCTAGCCATTTTATTTGTTTTCAAAAGACATTTGTTTTTTGATTAAGGACACTGTTTATCAAGTATTTTTCATCATGTATTTTTTTCTCTTCTGTGAGAGGCTGCCCTGGTACTGGGACACAAACTTTATGTCTATCACTGGGCTGTAAAATGGTCTGTATTGTTACTGCTCGTATCATCACATTTTTATTTTGCATGTGGTATGTTCTCATTCTAATTAAAAAAAAAAAAAAGGCAAAAGAAAAAAGTGTTTCCTGAAGATGTCTTTTCAAATTTTGAAGTAATTGGAGCAAATAATTCTGAATTTAGTTATTCTCAGCTATTTTTGCTAACTACTCTACTATGATATTTCAAGCAATCACTTTGACACATTATTCTCTGTAATTTGTAGGGCCTTGGGATGGTAGAGAGGTTCATTAGTCTATAAAGGAAATAAAATACCAAAGGAGGGAAATCAGGGAGTCTTTTAGAGTCTCCTGCAGCAGTGGATTTTCAGGATACCCGAGGAGGCTTTCTAAGGGTGTGTGTTCCCGTGCAGGTCTGTCCTAAAACATGTGTAAGAACTTGCCCCATGTTTCTGGGGAAGCTGGTCTCCTGCACATGTCTAAATAGGCACACTGAATGCTGCTGCACTGTGTCTTCAAGGTCACCTAAGCAGCTTCAGTCCCCTGCTTGGACCAATAAGAGTTTTTTTGTCTTCCAGAATCTCAATCTGTCAAAGTGAAAAATAAATCTTTTTCTCTCTCCGCATGTTCCATCTGTCTGGCTCTCTGTATTTTTAAGACATTCTACTACTATCTGAGCTAGCACAAGCTATAGAGACCATCCCACCAATTCTTTCATCTGAGGTTAATACAAAAGATAGACAAAATCACTGCAGAGACTTGGTCTGCATTGAGCTGTATTCTGAAATAGTGTTTTTTGGCATGATATCAAGAGTAACAGTTGGCTGGAATATGAACAGCTCATCTGACTCCCTGTTCAAAGACTGTGTATTAAAGTGGAGTCCTGTTGATTGCTGACAGCAGAATGCCAGAGCCCATTTCTATTTCTGTGTATGTGAATAAACATGCCAAAAAGTAAATTACCTTACAGTAGTTGTAGGTCTCTGATGCATCATGTGTGTGTAGCCTGTGGTCTGTTTTCCATCTCTGAAACTGCAAATTCCAGTGATTCATGGGTTCTTTGTTGGTGAAGGAATTGGGATGGTCACAGTGGTAGTGCCTTGTATCCTCTCTTGAGGATGCAGTAGCTAGTAGTGGACATCACTGGCTGAAAGCATGCAAACCAATTAAGAGGGACGTAACTCTATTGGACTGTATGCACAGAAAGCATGTTTCAAAGAATTCTGTAATGCAAGTAATCATTTTTCCCACAGCTGTATTTAATTTTCAGGTTTTAAATTTGCATTTTAGCTGTTCAAAGTGTATTTGGAATGTCTTGCTAGTTTTAAATACAGTAGATTTGCTGTTCCTTTCTTTCCAAAGTATGATTAAAAATTCCTGTGCTTTGTCACTGCAGTCAGTTTGAATTGTAGGTGACAGCTGCCAGACATGCATCTAAATAATTTTATTTGTACAAAATCAGCTGAAGGTGTATGGTGAAACACATCTGTTACTCCATCAGATGTGTTCATGCAGCTTGTACAGGTTTAGCAGGCTCTGAGAAAATGTGCCACTGGGAATAGACATATCTTTATGTAGGTTGTGAAAACAACATTTATGTATGAAATTTAATTTAGCTATTTGTAGATATTTTTGTGCTTTTGGAGGAGGTGGATATGTGTAGTTTGCTGAAAACTGGAAAGATACCATGTAATACAATAGGTACATGGTGCATGCCAGATTTGTTTTATAAGATGTGTGGGACTGATAAAGTATGTAATAAATGCTTTGCAATGATGCAAGGTAAAGTGAAGTTTTGTGTTGATTTTGTTCTTAAATATGCATGTGTAAACTATGAAAATACCCAGGAGAAAGACCTTGTCTGTGCATCTCTGTTATTCTTTAGTCTGTTGTGAAAAGCTGGGCCTGTAATTTATTTGCAGATTTTTTGAAAGATGTCTTCTGGCATGACTTGATTTGTCCCTTTTCAAATCTATGGAGGGGCCTTTTAGAGTAGGAGGAGGTGATTTTCGTGGATTCAGGCCATTATACGTAGTTTATCTCAAATCGATTAACTCAGGAAAGAGTCTTCTGTCTCATTGATGTCACTTAGGGAGCACATTTTCTTTCTTGGATGATCTTGCTAGATTTTGAAATATCAATAAGTAAAACCAGCAGCTGGTAACTTTTAAAGTGGTTTGGTTTGTTTCTGCCTTATCTAAGGAAAAGTCCCAGAAAAGTTTTTAGGCATCAGGAAAAAGGCATTAGTCAAAACAGTATCCCTATTTGTAGGTGTCTGTAGGAATTGGTCCAAAAGTAAATACTCCAGGAGAAGAAGCTGGTTATTCTGATGTTGTGACAGTTGCACGTCCACTATGTGTAATAGTGCAGGGGCTGGCACAGGAGAACGGTACCATTGCACTTAATCTCCTTGGTTTATAGATACCAGAAACTGAGCTTCTTTTTAGTTATGGGGTTCGTGTGATTAGTGACAGTGCTGTCTGCATATCTGTTGCAAAAGTAAATGTTGGTAGAATTTGTGGTCCTTGTCCACAGCTGAAGATAAAAAGAGGATCTGGTTGCATTTGCCAGTGTGAAACTGAATTATACCTTGAATAATTCATAGGAAATCTGACCTCGGCATCTTACTGGGAGAGGCGAGGAAAGGGATTGTGGTCTGAAATATGATAGTAAGCGTTTTTTAAAGCTTGTAGTCTCTCACATTCACAGAAACGAGTCCATCCTATCAATTTTTCAAGGCTCTAATTCCTCAGTATGAGTTGAATTGTTCATGTCACTGCATTTGCAGGTAACTTCCTAGGAGGGATGTACAATACCATTAAAAATAATTCTCCCTCTCTACTCTGCATTTTAAGTACATAAAATGTTGGTTCTGTTTAGTAAGGGAGATGTTATTTTGAAACTGCTTTGGAAATTTCTTACCCTTGAGTAGGAGTAAGACTTTGTTTAATCTGATTCAAGTACTTCTATTCTGTGTTGCTCTCACACAGGGATGATGTGGCTGATGGTCCAATATTCACTAGAGGCCTCACGTGTCCTCGTGGCCTTGAGAGATACCCAGCACATGAAGATCAGCCTTCGAGTCCCTTCATTGCGAGGCATGACGAGGACTACCGCAACCGAGATGTCCTGCACCGTTCAGATTACAGCCCGCACTATGGCCGTCGGGAGGAGCTGCCGCGTGGAGCTGACAGAGATGGGGACAAACTCAGGAGATCCCCCTACCCACTGAGGGCAGAGGAGAGGGGACGAGAAATAAAGCGTCCACGGTATGAAAAGGATGAGAAGATGCATGGTGTGAGTGGAGAGCATCAGGGTTTCTCATCAGGAACACGAAACTACCGCAGGCGAAGCCGCAGCCGTAGCAGAAGCCTGAGCCCGTCATACCTGAATGAAGAATTCCGAGAGCTTGACCGTGCAAGGAGGAAAAGAGAAGAAGAAGAGCGCAGCAGAAACTTGAATCATGATGTTTCAGGCAGTGGCTACACGATCCCTGGCTTGACTAACACATTACAGACTCCTGAGCCTCGGTATACATATAGGCCTGAAGAAATCCCACCCATGCCCAAAAAATCTATTTTGAAGAAACGAGTAGAGATGGAAGTAGAGCCTGCTGTTCAGGTTTGGTCTCTGTGTGTCTGTCTATGTGCTTCTACTTTCCAAAACAGTTACTTCATGATACAGAATGTTAGTTTGATTTCCAAAATAGGAAAGCCAAATCTTTGTTTCCCTTTCCTTAAGAGGACAGGTATCTTTCTGCAGGGTGGTATAAGTTTGAAGTGCATTAGAAACTTTAAATGGTTATGGCATTGAAGCAGGAATCATATATATGTAGACCCCTATACATATATATATATATATATACATACACACCCCCTGTGTATATATATATACACACCCATATAGATATATATAGTCTGAGATAGAGTAAAGTGTCTTTGTGGAAATTCTACCCATGATGCAGAGATCTGGGCCAGCTTTCAAAGAAAAGCTGGCTCTCATAGTACCACAGGCAGTCAGGATATTGATTGAAGCTCTTCCCCTGTCTCAGTGTCTCTTTCTTGTTTCTTTATAAACTTAGAGAACTGCCTAATGCATCTTCAGTACCTCTGTTTGAAAACAACTTTTAAATTTCCTTATTTTTTCCCTTTGAACTATAGGCTGGGATCAGCCCTACTTAAATTTGTACCAAAACTATACCAATTGATTCTCAAAATTAGAGCAATGGACAGATAAGTGGCTGTGACTGCTGTGATAAACTGACTTTTTGTGTTTTAACACATCCCTTTGATTTGCCTGTTTTACTGATCAGTGTTGGTTTGACAGTGACATATTTGTCTCAGGAGTGCTTAGATACTGAGCATCCCTTTCCATACCTATTACTGAAAATGCTATTTAATATGGCATTAATTATGGATATCTGAAGAAGTGACTGAGACTAACCCCAGTGCAGTAATTTTTATCTGACTTAAGGTATTGAAATCGTATGTGACTATGACTAAACTCAAAGCATTATCCAAAATGATGTAGCAGGGTTTCAATTTAAAAATTTCAGTTCTTATGCTTGCAAAAAGTTTGTGAAATATAATTATGATTTTTCGTGCTCTCTGAGATAAGCATTCATTGTTGGACATGGCATTCCTGAATCATCAGGCAACTTGGTTTGTAATCTTTTGTGTTCTCTTTCAACTGCATATTGTCTCTTCTAACACTTTTATTCAGCTGTGAACTCAAGGAAAAATGAACACGTTCCTTTGTTCTGTGAGGTGCATAGTGCCTTAGAAGTAAATAGTATCTTTTCTCTTTCAGCCCGAGGGCTTTTCAAGCAGTCCAGCCCCCAGCAAGGATCTTCCTCTTCTTTCTAGTCAGCCTTCTTTGCCCCAGAGCAACAACATAGCTCCTTTTGCTTCTGAAGTGGAAAACTTTCTCAAACGGTTTAACAAAGGCTCTCTTGTAGAGGCTTCAGACAAGGAGCTACATGAAGGTTTGTGTGAGTGGAACCCACTCTCTGGGCCTCCCAAAGACACTTTGATGTTTGAAGAGAAGTTTGGAAGCTTCTTGAGTCACAAAGAAAAAGTAGAACCCAAGTCAGAGCCCACTGATCGCCATACTGACTTTCTGCTGCCTCATGAGAGGGCCAGTCAGGATGGCAGTGGTTTCTCCCGAATTCTGGGCATGATGGCTGATTCTGTCAGTGCTCAGGAGAAGAGGAGGCGTAGCTTTCCTGACATTGAGGACGAAGAGAAATTTCTTTATGGTGATGAGGATGAAGAGACCAAAATTGAATCTCTCCCCATAGAGAAGCCCCCAGTAAGTTGTGGCAACGAGATAATAATACAGAAAATGAGCCCACCTCCTTCTCCTGCTCCAGCTGTCAAGATGGATCCTTTAGAAGAGCCAAATGCAGAGTATGCAAAGATCCACGACTTACTCAAAACCATTGGACTTGACATTGGCATTGCTGAAATTGGAAAACTGGCTGTTCGTACCCAGGAGCGCCTTCATGGCAAAAAGCTGGTGTCTCGTTCTCCGGATCGTCGCTCTTCGGACGCCCGCAGACTGGATGCCTGGGAGCTGCGCCGCAGCCGCAGTGACACTCGTTCTCCTGAGTCAGGCCAGCAGCGCTCAGCATCACCCCCGGGCTCTTTCCAGCAGCCTAAAGATGCACCCTCTCTTCAGAAAGCAGGCT
This sequence comes from Hypocryptadius cinnamomeus, assembly GCA_013400635.1. Taxonomy (NCBI): domain Eukaryota; kingdom Metazoa; phylum Chordata; class Aves; order Passeriformes; family Zosteropidae; genus Hypocryptadius; species Hypocryptadius cinnamomeus. Next base: position 114,530 of record VYZP01029584.1, read on the forward strand.
ATACTAAGGACAAGCCAGTGGGACAGGAGATACCTCCACACGTACCAGAACAGCCTCTTCCTTCTGTCTCTCTCATTCCTGCAATTCCACCTACTCCTGCTAGTTTGCCACCTACGCCTACTTCTGTTTCCCAATACCAAATTCCCAACTATTCCCACTACACTGCTGCTCAAATGCCCCAAAACTATGCCCCTCCCACAATGGCTCCTCCAGGATATGATGCATATGGGCACTATATGGCATATGCAGCCCCTGGCTGGCCCATGTACCCCCCTGCCCAGCAGCCTAATCCTACACTACCAGAAGCTCATGGTCTTCTTACCATGGCCATGTCAGCGAACCCCACACGTCCCAATCTCCGTGTGATTGAGACAGTCTCTCTGGGAAAGGATGTCCCTGACGTAAAAAGAGATGGCTCTGTGCTTGTTCAAGTCCCTACCACTCCTTCTCATTCCAAATCAGCACCCCTTCGTCTGTCATCACACTCTCTGAAAAATACCTCGGAAAGGATGTCGGATGAAAAAAATCGGGCAGCTCAAAAGCAGAAGGTATGTTAGGTATTCTGATACTTCAGAATGTGTTGGATTGCATGATTGGTGGGGTGGAAGCTTTTTCTCTTGAGGTGCACCTTTTTTTTTTTCTGAGTTGCTCCAGTTTAAAAATAGTTTGACCTAGTTTATTTCCATTAAAGATTTCTAAGCATTGTGTGTATTATTCTGTGACACCTGTAAAAAATGTATTTTAAATCTCCCAAAGTTGTATGCCATTGGCTATGGCAGAACACATGAAATCAAAAACAAAGTTGAATTTCTTTGAACCAGCCAAAATCTTACAGAGAAAACACATGGTGGCCACAGCCTGGCTTTATTCTGCTGAGAGTTAGGTATTGAAATACCTGAAGATATCTGGGGATATGTAAAAATCTGAAGGGACAGTGTAAAGAAAATGAAATGGCTTTTTTTACTGATGTCCAGTGGCAGAACAAGAGGCCACTGAAACACAGGAGGCTCCATCTGGACGTGCTGTATTGTACAAAATACCATGGATATACCTGTATTAGACATTCTTAAATACATACTAAAGGATATCATCATTCACCATCACATACAATCTTCCCTCTACATTTATATTAATTCTCTTACAAAAATCACAAAATTAGAAGAATTTAGGGGAAATTGCTTGGAGGCTTTGACACCAGTTCAGGTCATATGTGTTAGTGTTTTCCTCTTCTAATTATCTTGGTTTGTACAATAATTAGAGAGTAGTGAGGAAGAATGTATTTTAAAATAGGAAACTGTAGTTACACAACTGTCAAAGAACTGGATGATTCCCAAAAGTTGTTTGAGTTTTCAGACTGGTGTCCACTTGCTCTTTGTTGTGAAAATAAGGGCATAGAATTATTTGGGTATGAGGAGACAATTAAAAATCATCTCGTTCCAGCCCCACTGCCATAGACAGGGACACATTCCACTAGACCAGATTGCTCAGAGCCCCATCCAACCTCGCCTTGAAGACTTCAGGGCTGGAGAGTCCACAGTCTCAGGGCAACCTGTTTCCATGCCTCACCATCCACATTGTAAAGAAATGCTTCCTTTATATCTAGTTTAAATCTACCCTCTTTTAGTTTGAAACTGCTGCCACTTTGCCTGTGACTACAGACCTTGGTAAAATATCTGTACCCATTTTTCTTTTAAACCCCCTTTAGGTATTGAGGCTGCAATATCATCTTTTATTATAAGAGCCTTTTCTTCACTTGTATGAAGTGCTACAGTCAGCAAATAAGTGAGCTTCCACTTCTTGCAGGAATAATAATTTCTTCAGCTGACACAGCTGAAATTTTGTTCTTAATGAAATTTAGTACTTTTGGAAGAGCTCTCTTGGCTAAAGGTGTGTGCTTTTCTCCCGCCCTGACATACCTTGGTAGCTCATCTGTGCGTCTTGGTAGAACTTCTGAGGCTTTGTCTGCACTACAGAAATCTTTGTCAAGGGCTTAGTCCACTGGTATTTTGCTGGGATGGTTTGGAGTATAAAACTTTGCATGTTCCGCTTGATGCCCCCATGCTGCAGAAAACTCAGAAGGAGAGAATGGTGCTTTGATGATAAAAAAATAGCATACAAAGCCAAAATAATAATAAAAAAACTTCTTATGTTGTTTAAGATATAGCTTAACTGTATTGGTAGAACTACTTCAGGAAGGATTCAGGGATCCTGCCAACACTGACATTGCTGTTGTAGAAGTTATTGTCTAGGGAAGTCAGTCAAGATGACTTGTTTGTTAAGGGAGGAGTCTGTAGTAAGCTTTAAGAGCCTTGTGAAGGTAACAAAATTGGGATTTATGTCTTGAAAAATGAAACTGGAAAAGAAACTGAAAGAACTTTTCAGGTTTCATTTTAGCATATTGCTTTCTTTCGTTCTATGAGAATCAATGAAAACCAGTGAAAAAAGGATTTGTGAGCTCCTCATGCCACAGTTTTTACCTTATTGAACACGAAACAAATTTCATCCTGATGTTTTATGTGAGATTGAAGCAAAACCTAACTAACAGCTAAAATGAGCCAGAGTCAAAGCAGGAGGCATGGTGAAGGGCTGTGTAGGCTGATGGAACATGCTAGCTGTAGAGATTCTGCATGAGTTTTGAACAGCCATTTGTCATTGATCTTGATTAGCCCTGTAGAAGATGGTCAGCTGAGCCTAAGGGCCTTGGGAAGTGCTGCAATAAACAGAGCAGTTTAGAGGAATACACTGCCCAAAAGCAAAAACAAATTGCCTACAAACTGGGTTGAAGCATGACCACACAATACAGTTACTTTCACATACAGAAGGAGGGGTGTATTTATTGTGTTAAAATACTCAAGAACATTTGGGGAATAGCGAGCAGTGTTCTGTGTCTGGAAAGCTGAGGTCTTCCTGTTATTCTTGCAAGATTGTTTAACTTGGGAAGAGAAGAAAATCCAGACACCTTCCAATTTATTTAGGTGATAGAAGAGAGAGAAAAACTGAAGACTGATCGAGAAGCGCGGCAGAAGAAGCTTTACTATCTCAAGACTGAATTGGACAGGCTTCGTAAACAACAAGGTAAAGTGCATTACCACCCTCCCAGCCCCTGCTTCTTTTTCCTTCCCCATTGGGATGTGTCACATGTCCTGGTATCTAACAGGAGAAGGAGAACCAAAATAAGAATAGTCCATAATGTATTTTCATACTCCTGGCAATGCACAACTCTTGAAAAAGCAGTGACCTAGTTACTACATTAAGATCAATTACATCAAAATTTGAGCAGACAGTTGCTCTTGCATCTTCTTGGCAAGTGAGAAATAGTGACTGAGGATGTTATTGTGCCTTTCAATTTTTCATTAATCTTATCTGGAAATGGAAAAGTCCTCTCTCAAGAGAGCTAATTTTTTCTGTCTTTAAAACTTGTTTGGTCCAAGTAAATACTTGATTCCCTCACCTTTGGAAAATGATACTTTCAGGTTAGAATAGGCAATTTAACTTTTGCTTGTTTTGTCACACAGGGAAATAGTGATTATAAATTGAAACTCTGGAGGATTATGGTGCCTGTCTTAGGGTGTATGTTATGGTAATCCTTATGGAGGCACATCAGGCAGATTTAGTGATGCTGTACCTGAGAGTCAATTCAATCTTTACTTTATAGTGAAGATTTAGCCATAATATTTTGCATTAGTATTTTACTTGTTGCTGGAATTATTGTACAGATCTAAAGTCAGTTTTCCTGTTGCATTTCTGACTCTTCTTCTTTCTTGATTGACTCAGGCGAGATGTTGAGGAAAAAACGTCGTGAGAAGGATGGACACAAAGACCCCCTGTTGGTTGAGGTGAACAGACTACAAGAGAATATTATGAAGGAGATTGCAGAGCTGCATAAAGAATCTGATGCAGCTGACAAGAAGCAGTCTGAGCTTGACAAAGTAGCACAAATCCTGGGGATTAACATATTTGAAAAACCCCGGAAACCATCTGTGGAAACTAAAGATTCCTCGGAAAAGAACAGCAAGTCAGAAAATGTGAAAGGCGTAGAGAAAACATCTTCCTCCAATAAGGTAAAGTCTTCAAGTTTGTGTGCTAATGATTTTCCCACTAAGAGAAGAGGGCACTGGGCAGACAGCTGGTCCCAGACATTTACTAAAGGATCATTTGATGTCATTTGTTACCGCATCTCATTCACTGGCTTTGATGGTGCATGCAGGTGAGAGTCAATGTATCAGTGTATATAATGTCCCTCAGGTTTTGTGCAGTTCAGCACCCTTGCTGTTTTTATCTTGGTATTGCTGAGGTGTTGGTTGGATTGAACAGTATCATGAGTGTGTATAGCTGTTTGGTCTCAATACCATGCCAGGAGGACAGACTTTTTTCATTTTTTTTTCCTCTACGAAGTTTCTGTCATGGCCTTTCAGACCATGTTTATAGGAGTGTTTATAGCAGCAAAGCTCTCAGAAAGTTGGGAGCACATTGGTCTTCTCCCTGGGTAATGATAGTAAATCACAAGACTTAAAGATGATGGTCAGCATAAGATGTTTTTTATGTACACATGTTCTCTCTTCAGAAATGTCAGTGTGCATCAGCATGGTCTCTCTGGTGTGCTCTGTACTACTCTGGGCTGGATGTACCAGCACAGGCTTACTGCATTCCAGAAGATCACTTTACTTTGAAAGTAGGATGGATACTACCATCTGAAAGGTTATGCTTGTATTCAGGAAATCAGCTATCCTGTCTTTTAGATGTTTATTCAAATATGTAACAGAAACAGCTAATGGGAAATGGTAGATTAATTTGGTGTAGATCTTAGCATATATATTTTTTGCAGAGAGGAAAATATTAGTAGGGTAAGAGGTATAAAGAAAACTGAAATGGCACTTCATCAATTTATCTGAAGGGAGGATGTCAAGAGCATGGAGCCAGGTTCTTCTTCTCAGTGGTGCTGAGCAATAGGACAAGAGGCAATGGGCAGAAACTGATGCACAGGAAGTTCCAGAGGAATGTGAGGAACAACTTCTTCACTGTGTGGGTGACTGAGCACTTGAACAGATTGCCCAGAGAAGTTGTGGAGTTTTTCTCACTGGAGATATTCCAGTACCATCTGGACACAATCCTGTGCCATGTGCTCTGGGATGACCCTGCTTGAGCACGGAGGTTGGACCAGATGACCCACTGTGGTCCCTTCCAACCTTAGGCATTTTGTGATTCTGTATTTCCTCCAAAGCCACTCAAATCTGTTTATCTTGTAAAATTTTCCTTATGCTTTATTGTGGTCTGAGAACTCATTAGGTATCTTTAATTTAAATACTTGCTTTTGTTTTTTTTTTTTTGTTGTTGTTGTTTCTTGAAACATCTCTGAAATTTACTGTTCACTTACTTGAACAAATCGTTTGCTTCAGTCACCAATTCATAAAACTAAAGTAGGCAAAAATGTTTGTTAAGTCCTACATTGCATGAAGTTATATTGTTTTCTTTTCTTGAGATATGGCACATGTGAATATATTTCTCATTATTTTAATTTGCATTGTCTCTGTCGTCCAAACCTGTAATGACTTGATCTGCTTTTCATAGTTCCTTATTTTAACCTGGAAAATCGTGAGTTCTGGACAGGAACATTTAATATTTTCATACATATGTAGGCACATAGGACATGGCCTTCAGCCTCTAAAATTCACGTTGTAGTTATGATTAACTTTCTTTCATGAAAAGAAAGATGGTGCTGACCTTTCAACACTGAGATTGGTTGACTCTGCCAACCTGAGGGCAAAAGCCTTTGCCTTTCTGCTTATTTGCAAGGCACCTTGTGGTCCCTTGCTGCTGACCCTGTGTCTGTGTGTTGTAGTTACGCAGTCAGTGCAGAGGTGAAGCCAGTGTTACTGTGCTAAACAGACAGATCACCCTGTCTGGGCTCTAAATAATAGCAAATTATAAAGGCATCTTTGAGCTGGGGTAATGCACAAACTGGAGTTAAGAGTGGGCTGTCACCTGTCTATCTGAGAAGCATTGTCTTTTTAAAGTTTTGATTGAGATAGTATTTTTCTAGGTGTATGTCTATAAATAACATAAACATTGATGCTTGTGTGACATTGTGAACATCCTTCCATGCACCTCCTGCAGATCATAAGCTGGTCTCATTGTTCCAGAGAATGTCTGCTATGTTCTTGCTGACAGAATATGTGCAAATATTCCTGGGATCACTTCTTATTCTGCTACCAAGAACTAGATTATATTGGGATATGGATATCTGTGGGGTGCATAGTGGCCTGGCTGTCTCTTCATTCTTTGATTTACAGTGCATGTTGTGGGGGGTGGTGTTAAGGAATTTCATGTAAGGCAGATGTTACTTGACAATTTTGAATCTGCTTAAATAAATTTGTTCAGTAATGGTAGTGAATAACTTGGAAATCATGCAACCAACTCGACTCTGCTAAATTAACATGCCGTTTGTTCCAAACTGCCATGCAAAATGATAACATGATGGACTTTATGCCATTGAAAATGTAACTCAGAACTCAAAATACATCTAGTACTATTGTAATCTAAATTACCAGGGCTCATTCATGGTACATTTCAGATAATATTTGTTTTGCTACAAGTTTAGTTTAGTATTAATTTTGGATAGAGTCCTGAAATGTCTGTATATCACTATATGGCGTCTTTCTGTACAGATCAATGTAAGTGCAAACATCACATGTTTAAATCACAAGATCCTTCACCCTATATGCTTAGGTAATTAACAAAACACCATCTTTCTTTTGTTATTAAACAATAAGTTTTCTGGAGAGTTTAGGAACACTCAAATAATCTGATAAAACTGATGGAGTTAAATACTTTTAGTCACCTGATTTTTGCTTCCTTTTCCATTCTGCTTTCATCCAAAATACTTTTACAGTAACTTCTGGATGCCTCTAGGGGAACTATTTGAGGTCTTCTGGGCGCTGTTTGGCTAATATGGTAAATTGGAACTATTATGTGAAACCAATAAAGTGGGAAGGGTGCATGCCACAGGGAATTTGCTCATTTGGTTCCTTGATTACCTGCAACCATCCAGCCATTACATCTGGGACCCTTATTGGAAACTCTTCACTGCAGCCACGCAGCATCTTAGTCGGCAGTACCAGCTCTCTGAAACAGTGGAATTAACCTGGGCGCTGAAAAGCAGGTGATATATTTTTTTTGTGTGTATGGCTTCTGCTGGAGGCAGGTTCTGAATTCTAGAGCATTTTGTCTGTCCTGCCTTGTCTTAGAGAAGTGTTTCCTTCTGTTCAATTTAGGAATCAAAAACTACTAATGAAAAATCGAGAGGTAGAAGCCCGAAGCCAGCAGAATCCTCTTCACAGTCCTCCAAACATCCTTTCCAGTTGGCCAATATTTATGAATATTATGATGCAGGGAACCACTGGTGCAAAGACTGCAATACCATCTGCGGGACCATGTTTGACTTTTTCACACACATGCATAATAAGAAACATAGACAGGTATGTTGCAGGCTTCCTTCACTAAGTGCATTTCATATTGCTATGAATATTAACACTAAAACATACATCACAGAACTACATTTTACAAGAGAACTGAAGTAATAACAAACCCAAGAAGTAACTTATCAAATTATTTTCCCCTAATGCTGGACTTGAGCAGTTGTACAGCTACTGGTGTATTCCAAATAGTGTAAATGGGGCCTGTGTTCAGTTTGCTCGGGTTTGCCACTTGTGTTTCACATGTTTACCTATTCTTTGTGGTCATTTACATTTTACACTTTTCACAGGTTATTTTGTCATTGTAAATTGCAAAGTGGGAGGGAAAAGAGAGGAAAATAAATTGTTGTAAATATTTGCACGTTGATTTTAATGTTCAGTGTTCTAAAAGGATATTAAAAAGGAAAAAGACAAGTGTACTTGCCTTGCTAGTGTAATATATGAGCCTATATACCTCTGTCACTGTGCAAATAGACCCTGGATCCTTACAACAGACCTTGGGCTTCGAAGACCCAGAGTGAGACCAAACAAGAGT
>VYZP01029585.1:2029-46899 GCA_013400635.1 Hypocryptadius cinnamomeus
CACTGACTCTCAAGTCTCCCTTGCTTGTGGGAAGCTCCAACCTTCTTAATTCTTGTTTATTTCCTTATTTACTGTATCTGCCATAAGATCAATCAATGAGGTTATTAGGAGGCCTGTGAGAAATTCTTGTAGGTCTTGAAGATGTTGTGTAAAAGGTTTCAGACTTAAAAGTGGTGAAGGAAGACACCCTGTGGTGCGGGTGAGGAAGCAGGTGTGGTAAGAATTTTTGAGACTAGAGAGTGCTGCCATGTGGAAAGGAGAGGATTTCAAAAAGGCAAGAGCCCTCACTTTCCTTCCAGTTCACATTTTCTTTGTAGGAATAGAAGTTTCCCTCTGTAACAACACTCATAGCCAATTTAGAAGAGTGGAAATTCTGAACATGCATTCATTAGTATAGGAGTAAAAGAGGACCCCACACTGGAGCAGGTGAATGCCTGAAGGAGGCTATGACCCTGGAAGGTCCACACTGAAGCAGGTTCTGTGCCCCGTGTAGAGATGAGTCCATACTGGAGCAGCCTTGCTGGCAGGACTTGTGGCCGTGTTGGGGGCTCATGCTGGACCAGCCTGATCCTGAAGGACTGACTGCACCCTGTGGAGCAGACTGGACCCACACTGGAGCAGTTCTTTAAGAATTTCAGTCGTAGAAAAGCAGAGTCCTACAATGTGAAGTCCCACATTGGAGAAGTTTATGGAGGGCTGTCTTCCATGGGAGGGACCATCCTAGAGTAGGGGGAAAGTGTGAGGAGTCCTGCCTGATGGAGAAGGAGCAGTAGAGTTGTGTGATGATTGGACCACAGCCCTCATTTCTCTGTGTTGCTGGGGGGATGGAGGTAGACAAAATTTTAAGTGAAGTCCATAAAGAAGACAAGGGTGAGAGAAGGGTATTTCAAGATTTGGGTTTCTTTCTCATTAACCTACTTTAATTTGGTAGCAAATTTATCTCCCCGGTTTAAGTCTGTTTTTCCCAACAGTAACTGGTGAATGATTATTTGCCTGTCCTTATCTTGACCCACAAGCCTATCATTGTGTTTCCTCTCCCCTGTGTAGCTAAGGAGGATAGGGTAGAGCAGCTTTGGTGGACACCTCTTGTCCAGCCAGGGTCAACCCACCACAGTAATTTTTCAAAATACAGTAGGACTAGAAGACTTTTATAAAAATCTTAGCACTTTTTGGTTTGGGATTTGGATGAGAGAGGAATGTGACTTTTATAGTCAGTAAAAAAAAAATAAAAACAGCAGATTTGAGATCCTGGATTTCGAATCACTTTCTTAAGGATAAATTTGTTTGGTAAATGTCATAAATCTTCAAGATCCCTCAATTACTTGAGAAAACAAATCTCTTTAGACTTATAGGGAGCAGAATTTGAGTACCTACAGCTGAACTGCAGACATGTCTGCTACATTCTGAACCACCACAGAGTATTTTCTATCATCGTCTCACCACAATACTAATAACAACATGACAGAATTGTATGTTTTGCCACCTGTTTTTTTTTCTTAATCTAAGCAGAAATTCAAAATGTGCTATCAACATTCAGTAATGGCTTTGAGATGGAAGAATTAAGATCGAGAGGTGTATTGTTTCACTGAGGCCACACTAGGTTTTTAAGCTGAAGTTCTTTGGATCTGCTAATTGCCTGTGTCATCTTGCTCAAATCTCATGTCTCTCATGTTCTTTCCCTCCATTTCGGTTGTAACACTTTCTTAATAGTTGCTATTGTCATTGTAAGGCACCAGTCAATTGGAGTTCACAGCAATTTCAATTTGGCCAGTCAGGTTTAATAATACACCTGTTGATACCATCTCTGCAGTTGGCTTATCTCTTCTTAGTAAGCTAAAATCAACTTTTTATAACCTGTAGAAACCATGTTATTAAGGAAAGAGAGGTGATGATGAATGTTTTCTAAAAAGATATACATAATATAACATAGTAGTCTTGTTTTTTGAAAAAATGTCAAAAAGTTCCTGTAGCAGAGACAAATAATTAAATACATGAGCTGAATCTTTCTGCTTTGCACTGATTCCCACATGTAGTCTTTGGTTTTCTCAAGTTAGGCAAATACATGGAGACAGATTTCCAGGAAGTCCATGAACAATTGCAGAAGAGTTAAAATCCTACCATAAGAAATGAGTATGATAAAGTCCTTTTTGTCCTACACATCTCATTCATCATGGTCTTTGACAGAAATGGCAACTGCTGCTTTTTTTCACATACCCTTGTCCAGTCCAGTGTGCAGTGTTTTTGCTGTGGGTTAGTTTTATTTACCATGATGGTTAGATGTACCCCATGTGAACAGCACAAGAAATTCTGTCCCCCTTGTGAATTTGTCTTGGGCAAAAGTGTGGCTAATATTTCAAAGTATGACATCTATGTTCAGAAGCTGAAGAACCCAGCAGAGACACTTACAGGTACTGTCGCCCTGTTCTTCTAAGCCTTCTGATGTTTACATTTTTGTAATGGAGTTCTTAGGCACTTTTCATGTAAACAATGATTGTTTTGCATTCCTTTCTGGAGGAGGAGAGAATTGATGGACTGTTGGTTTGACCAGTGTGGCTGGAGAGGTGGCAATTTCATCTTTCAACCTGGGGTCACTTTTGGAATTCTATATATATCGAGGTTGAGAAATAATCTGCCCTTCTTTTTACCTTGGAGGTTTACCTTGGAATGACCTTTCATGTCATTCATTTTGTGTCCTCTTGCGACAAGGTACAGTGTGCAGGATGCAGTCCTTTGAGAGATGGCTGTTGTATGCCAGAGGAACAAACCTTGATTGACTTGCCAGAGCTAGGCTTTTCTTTACAGGTAATTGAAAGCAAAGCTGGGAGAGATTGTTGATTTACAGAATGGCACAAGTCTACTTACAGCACTTGAATGAGTACACATTTTATTTTCATGCATCATTTGGAAATGCACAATATCCTCCATCAATGCTCTCATCAAGAATACAGGCAGCTCACTCGATCCTCAGGCAAAAACTGTTCTACTTTATCATTCTTGCTGTGTTCCCTGCACCTTTTCTTGTTCTAATGCAGTATTTTTTTGAGTTGAGGGGACTTCTTTCAAATGCCCTGTTTAAGATGTGGATCAATTGTGGGTTTTCACAGTGACATAATTATATTTTTTCTGCTTATTAATCTGTAACAGATGCCAGGCTTACAGATACAATGTCTCTTCCTCTACTCCAGAGGTGCAGACTGCTCTTGAAAAATTGGCAATATATTTTCCCCACTGAGCCATAATTGCTTTGATTTTGGATCTACCTTCTGCTATATGCTCTCCCCTTTTCTGATTTAGACAATGGGAATCTCCCTGAATTTGTCTGCAGTAGACATTAATAAAATTATTCCAGAAAGTGTCACTTCAAATCCTCTGCAATTGTACTGTCCCTTTGGAAAGGTTCCTTTACAGCCTGGTTAGCAGATTGCTTTGCAAGCTCTCTTCACCGACTTTTTATTCCTGCTATTTGGAAGAAGGTTTAAATTAGTTTAGCTATTCTCATTTTATTTTTTTACCAAGCCTGTCTGATTTTATTTTACCCACTTCATTTGCCAGGGGTTTTGAGCCTTTTGTCTTCTTTGTTAAAAACGCTTAAGTTTTTTGAATGATGCTTTCTGTCATGGTCAGAATGGGAGCTTCAGACACAGTTTATCAGGGAGACCCTCCCATTGATATATGAAGTGCAGAAAGGACCTGCTCACCTTCTAAACTCCTTCTGAGAAAGAAGTTCAGGTGTGGCCGGATCCACCCTCAGCCCCAGATATTGTTTGTTTTCCAGTAAGCCCAAGATGCTGGCAATCCAGTTCTGCCCCTGCTTTTGAGAATGTGACAGCAGGCCAATGCTTTCCTAACTAATTAAGTATCTTTGATTGCACAGGTGATCTCACCTGGAGCATCTTTGAGGATGGAGTCTAACCAGCCTTTTTTAAAAAACTTGGCTTGCAGAAGCCCATGTGAAAGCCACTGCTCTTACTAGGCTCTTGAATTGAGCTGGTTAGCTATATAGACACAGGATAAGTAAAAGATCCACTTTCCAATGCAGGTGGGACAGGTTCAATATAGTCCTGGTGCCTAGCTAAAATCTTGTCTTGACATTCCATCAGGAGAGTAATGCAGCTGAAAAATGAGAATGGCTTTTGCAAAAGTTGTGACAAGGAAATTGAAATGAAATTGCCCTAGCCCTGTCTGAGGTGAAAGCCAGAGCAAAGAGTGGCAAGGATGGTATGTTTTCAGAAAGGAGAAAGCATTTATCTGGGCTCTTAGTTATTTGTCTGGTGTTACTAGGAGAGTAACATTGAATCAGGTCTCATAAAGCAGACGTGAGGAAAGGCCTATGTTCAGGTCCTTCTGAGAGGGATGAGCTGAATGAAGTGAATGCATGTCCTCAACTAGAATCAGAGGTGTTCAGTGCCTCTGAAAGTCAAACACAGTCCAACTGCAAAAAACAGGTTTATAGGGAACAGGGGAAAGATTAAACAGATTGCATTTTGAGAAGGGAGGATTACCCTTTGTTTCTGCCCCATCCCTGCTCCCCTTCCTTTCCTGTGGGTTCCTTGAGTTTGTCAATGGAAAATTCCTTTTATCTCTAAAGTACTCATGAGACCTCTTACATCCTCTCTGGAGATGTAGTTTGCCTTTTCTGTTGATAACCCTTATAAGGTATTGAGTTACAGAATGAACAACAGCATGGGCAGACCTGAGAAAGGAAAGCAGATAGTAATTTATTGCCCAAAATCTAAATTTTAATGGATTTTTTAATTTGCATCTGCTGCTGTCACTCCTTGGCACAATATTCAGGAAATATATAGTTGTTTAATCTTTAACAGAAAAAGTCATCTTCTCTCTGCAGCATAAAATTTCATTGTTTTTCTTAATCTGAAGGTGCTCATCCTTCTTGCAGGGTAAAAGAATAAAGTCTGCAGCCAAACTGATGGTTTAGCAGTGTCTACACCTGCTGCACCTCAGATGCTTCCCATTTATCTTGTGACTGCAGGATAACAGCCTGTTAGAAGTAGGTGAGTTTAAAGGAGAGAATTTCAAGTGAAAAAAAGTGTCTGAGTAGAGAGGACACTGCTTCAGGATAAATTAATCTCCTGTTAGTATACTTTACAGCAATTGCAAATTGTCATTTTTAATAGGTATTACTTCTTCCTCCTGTTTATTCTATACACAGCCCAAAATATGTCTTGCTCCTCAAACTGTACTCAGCCTGCTTACATACTAGACTTTGCTGAGACCTCTATTGAAATGCCTTCTTAGTTCCCTTTCTACAAAGCAATGGAAATTACAAGAAAAATAAGCAGTGGAAAAATAGGTAGACTTAAAATAGAGCTTCATGTCTTTGTTGCTAGTTTTATTAGCTTATATGCCCTAGCTGTTAAAACTCTGTACTTTCAAAATGTTTTTTGAATGTAATTATTTTCTAGTATAGTCTTAAAACTACCATGTTATGCATAGGCCAGGGAAAATGTTTTGGGGTTTTTTCCTGTAAACAAATGCCAAGTCTGTCATATTATCTTCCTTTATTTTTGACATACATTTCAGTACATATAGTGACTTAATTACAGGAGTCACATCTTGTAAGCAGGGTGACCATAAGGCAAGGCTGGAAAGCTCATGTGATGGTACTCAGGCCTGAGAGATTGTTATGGTTGGTATCTCGATCTCTGCAGAGCTGATCTGATGTCTGACCTCCACTGGCTGCACAAGTGGGTGTTTTATTTGCTTTGTTCTGTAAGAGTGGCATTTGAACACCTGTAAACACACCAGTATCTTATTCTAATAGGCACTGATATGCCTGCTAGAGTATCCTTTATCAGATAGTCTCCTCAGTCTATCACAATGCTCAAATGTGTAGAGTTCAAAGTTCTACTATTTTCTTCAACTAGGAGCAACAAATTTTATTTTTAATGTACCATATCTCAGCTTCATTGTTTATTTGTTCATGTTTCATGTAGCTTTAGAGCATCTTTAAATACTTATGGATGCCTGTTTGGTCTTGCAGTGAAAGTAGCAAACTATGGAGGTTTCCAGAAGCTTGGAAAGCTGTCAGCAAATCACTATATTACAGAAATTTCTTTAGAATACTTTGTAATACGTCTGCTTTAAAAGAAGTGGCCATTTTCCACAGGCTCACACATTTTAGCACAGCCAGAGCAGCAGTCACAGTGGCTTTTCATCACTGTTCCTTGATTGTCTGGTCCTGTGACAATACCAATCGTGGGTTGGCTCCTTCATACACAGGCCCGTAAAATGTCTAGCATCATGATGAAGGATCTCTAGTGTAGGAGTTTAGTTACCTTGGCAATGGGTTTTGCCCCTCTCATCAATTTTTCAAGCCTAGAAAAGTTTGAAAGTGTAAGGGTTTGGGGCTTTTTTCCCCCTGTCTTCTTGTGTTATTATCTATACATCTCCATTGCAAATAAGCATTGTCCTGGTTCCAGCCAGGAGAGAATATGACTAGGGGTCCGAGATTATTCTGTACCACGTCACACCTTTGATGGGGATGGGAGAAGGAACCTTTCCAGGTAACATATCCTGGGAGTGGCCAGCTGTTGTTGGGAGTCCTCAGTGTGGTCAGCACGCTTGTGTGAATCATTTGCCTCTTTCTTGTACACACTTTTGTTAATATTCAATCCAGTTGTTTTGCTTGCAGTTAAATCAATTATATGAATAATTTGTTTAAAATATAAGCCCCTTTACTGAAGTCAGAACTGCAGTAAAATAGTTGTAAGCTAGATTTTACTAGTGTTTAAAACTGATGAAGGCCACTTTTTCTAACAATGCCAGACACCAAGACAACTGATTGAAGCAGAGGGCGGTTCTGTCTCTTCAGCAATCTGAAAAGATTACTTAGAACCTTTGCCTCACTGCCATAAGTCTTAATTTACATCACCTAGACAATTAAAAATAAAAAAAAAAGCTTTCAAAATAGTTTAGGTAAGTTATGAATAAGTTTGGTTTTGCTCAATTACTTGTGGGAAAACTGAATTTTTGACACATGACCACAGTAGGAAAAGGAAGTGGATGCAGTAAAGTTTACCCCTGTATTTCACTAAAAAGCAAACCACTGGCACTAAATAAATGACTGCCTGGTTTTGTGGCTGCAGCCTCTAAGAGTAGAGTGGAGTAGAGTAAAATTCAGCCCTACATTGTAAGGGCTGAAACCTATGTCCATACTTATCTCTCCACAGGCTTTCCCTATTTTGCTTTCAGTAATGGTACTCAGAAAAAGCCAACACATCAAGGCTTTCTGCTGTACTTCCAACCAAGAGATGCTGATGGAAGCTCCAAACAAAAACCACCCCAAAACAAATTACATCCCTAAACTCGAAGTTTAAAAAGTAGAAGTTTATTCACACATTTGAAACAAGACAATAGCCTTCCTGAAAAAAGCTGTCATATTTCATTATTCTAATCAGACCTGTAAGATGTCCCTCCTACTATGACAGTACACTGTTTTCCATGCCAGTTCTACCAGTGGCCACTGTAACACACATTGCTGCCATAGCTCTCTAAGAGGATACCATAATCAATTGTTCTGGTGCTGCCATTCAGACAGAAAGTCTGAGGAATGCAAAACATATTGAGAGATATCTGAAATCTATCACATGGGGTCAAAAGAATTAAATCTATCATGTGGCAAGAAGACTTAAAATTGCCTCAGGGAAGCAAAAATTATTTTGTTGCTGCAGTACTTGGAAATACATTTGACTAGAGGTCTTTAAGAAATAGCTCATTTCAATGCACATTTAACTACTAGTCTGGAGTTATTTATTTGTTAACAGGGACAGGTCAGCGTTAAGAAAATGTTATGATTAATTGTCTTGATAAAATTCAGCTCTTCACCATCAACCACCAATGCATAAGTGATACACACCTCTCAGTGGAAAAGATTTGTACCTGGCTTTAAAAAAGAAGCAAAAATTAGTAAAAAAGAGCCTTTTTGTTTTAAACACACAATGAACTACTAAATTACACAGAAATTACATGTTGTCAGAGAAAATCAGAAAACAATTCCCCTGGAGAATATAGTTTTGTTTCATAAGGAAGTGAACAATACATTGGAAAATTCTGGACAAAGCATTTAAAATAAAAGCATAGGTACTGAAGTACTGAGAACAGAACTGCTCAACATTACCAAACTGCATTTGTCCTGAAAACAAAGTTTAGCTACAACCTTCCCATCTGTGTAAGGAAACACAGATGAAAAAACTGCATTTCACTTACAACCTTTTATTCCAAGAACAGCCCACTATGAACCATTAATAATTCAAACAGGCTGCACTGTTAATAGTGATGTAGACAGATGCTGTAGTTAAAACTCTCATCAGAGCAATGAATACTTTCCTTCATTCTAGCTACAAAAATACAATTCCACAGCTGCAAAGAAGGGATTACTACTGGCAGAAGTAGCCTTTTCAGAGAGCCGCAAGAAGGGATGGAATTATCACAGCCAAGAAGTTTCGGAAGAGAGTTCAAAACTTGACTGTATCTTCATTTACCACAAAGCTGCAATACTTACAATCCTTCAGAACATTGGTGGGTATGTGGTTACTTTGCATGTGTTTGTCTCTCCAGCGCTGCTTCCATTCGGCTTTGTTTTAAACCCTACAGGATGCAAGTTAGTAAAATCTTGGTTTGGCCAACATGCAAATAAAAGCTTTAGTCACAGAACAAAAACATTTCTGGACAATCTTTTTCAGTCCTCAAAGAATCACAAACAGTTTTAAACTTTCTTTGGAAATCAGAATGGGCAGTTTAGAAATGATGAAAGTTCAACTACATGTCCTCTTTATAATCAGAGGCTATAAAAAATAATTTCAAATATATACTTGTTCAATTGAAAGTAAATTAAAGCAATCTACAGTTATATGTAATCTGAAGAACAGATCCTCCTTTTCCAACTTCCTCAGTGCAAAGAGTTCATCATATCATTTTCTTTCTTCATAAGTGCACAGATGAAAATATGAATCAATAATACAAGTCACAGATTTTTCACAACTATGTTGACAGTTTCTACTGGACCTTCACAATGACATGAAACAATTACTGATGAACAATCTCTGCAAAAGTGCCAAATCAGATCTTAAATGTGATACTACCACTCATACTGAAAGAAAATACACAGAAGACTATTGAAAAGTAATTGTATTTACTCCACCTGTCTACAAAGACAGAATTGATTGTTTTAGAATGGCTGTAAAAAAGTGGCTATAAAAGTACCTGACATGACCACCCCAGCAGAACAAAGTACTAAAACATCAACTAAATATATATACATGTATACATACATACATATATATATACATATATATCTGTATGTATATATATATGTATGTGCTGGCTCATGTGAATTCTACTCAACTCAGTACTTACACAATAAAAAACACCCTTAAATGTAGCAACTGTAAATCAGAATAAGGGACCTAAAAAGCAGCCCTCCCTGCATGGCTTCTTGATGCAAACAGGAGCACCAACAGCAGTGTAAAATTACCAAGACACTTCAAAACCACAGCAGCACATACCAGGTAATACCCAGTGTGGTAGCCACTCATGTACCAGGCTATCAACATGCTCCCCAGTGCTTCGTCGTCCTCAGCAGAGTCTGGCCTCATGGGTGGTGGAGGAGGAATCAACTAAGGAATCACAAAGGAAATGTCTGTGTTTCAATAGGGTGTTTCCCAGACTAGAGAGCACCTAATTCTAAAAGATTAAAACATACAACTGAAAAATAGGAACATATCCTCAGTTTGTTCTCTGAATAGGAGTCAGAGATGATGTTTCCTGAACACATGTAATTTCCAAAGCCTAGGAAAAACAAGACTCCTGTAGCTTCACAGGAGTACTGTACACAAAAAGTTACTAGGGGAAAATACTATCTTCTTCAGTGAAATGCTGTTAACTTAAAAGTATAGTTTCTTTAAATAATTTACCCCTTGATATTCTAACCAACAGCTTCACTGTCACAGAAATGAGTGCAAATCAGACCTTGTACATTAGATTATCGTAATAATTGGAACTGAATGTGTTAACAAATACATGAAAAATACAGGCAAACAGAACAAATGTGTTGTAAAACCACAGGCAGTGAGCACATTCTGTGAGAAAACCTGAGATCACCAATACTCATCTTCCCTGTTCTTCTGTCACTTACTGGTGGTCCTGCTGGGAAGGGTGGGGGCCAGCAAGACAAAAATGATGGAGGTGCCTTGAATTTTGATCCAGACTACATGAAAAAAAAGAGAAAGGGGGAAGAGTATAAATTAAAAGGGAATTTGGGGTACTAGCATTTTACTTAACAGAATTATGTGAAACAATTCATGTACCTTGAACAACAGACAACACACCAGAGCAATTTAATGAAAATACAGACATGTACATAATAATGAAAATAGCTATTTCTGAGACACATTCCATACCTTGAGAAGTACCACTTAAGATTACTCATGTCACTGAGGTAAACACTGCTGAAACAGGGCTCTGGTTAGAAGCATTTTTAAAAGCATTTTCAAAAGGTTTCCCTAGGTGGAAGTCAATGGTCACACTCTCAACAGGAAGAAACAGATCAAATATTCACACAGGAAAACAGATCATTTCTCTGCTCCTGTGCAGATGGGGCAAAAGCTGACTAAATTCCGGTGTGCTAGTGAATGTCCTTAAATAAAGATCTAGATACAAATCTACTGACACAATAGAAAAAAGATAAAATAAAACCTTATAAAGAAATCCTGCACAAATAGTAATATTTAGAAACCATAATGCCGTGTTTCAGAAAACAACTGCACTATTATTTAGACTCCTACACAATAGGAAAACTGAAGGGTGTATCAATACCCCATTCAATTCTAACTCAAGAGAGCAGCTACAGCTGAGAGGCTCTATGACATGTGGACATCACCTTTAACGCCTTCAATGTCCTGTGAAGTGAAACATACCAATTGGCCAGAAAATGCAAAATCTTAAAACATCAACAGCATTGTCATTAATCACACCACCAGAACCCAGGGAACAGCATCCCTCTTTTAAGCTAAAAGGCAATTGGAAAGCAAGTGTTAGCTAAGGACCAGGAGGTTCTTGTCACAGCAGCACTGCAGAAGGACTATAGTGTGGCCAGATAACTACGAAATGGCAGACCAACAGATATTGACATGCATATCTGTACATCCATTCTCAACATGCTGCTAATTGAATTCTAGACAATGATAAATATCATATTGTCTCAGGATTCAAAATAATACCACGCTTAGCAATGGTACATAAATTATTTCAATTAAGGTTGAGCTTACCCTTCCTAAGCCTGGAGCTGGCGGTGGTGGTGTGGGAAATCTCAAGTCTTGAGGGGAAAATCTTGCTTTTGTGCAGTTGTTTTTGTTTCGAGGTGACTGGGAAGATTTTTCACTTTCATCTGTTGAATATGGAGTCTCATTTTCATTCTAGAAGACAAAGACATTTTTATGACATGCAGTAAACAGGAGTTTACAAAAGCAATTTTAGTGCAAAAAAGCTTGGAAAATCTCATTCACATCCTTCCCTCTCTCTAGCCCTCCCAGTCCTACAAAGGAATAACTTTATCTGCTCATCATTTTAGCTATGTTATCTTTCACTGATGAATTTCTTGTTGTCCACTCCCTTTCTTCCATGCTGAGTTCAAGAAGTAAAGAGATGCTTTCACTCCCTCCATCAGCTTGTGTCTGTTTACAACAGAATTGTGCATCACTTCTCACTCTGAACACCAGCAGTACCACCAGGCATACTAAAAGAAGTTGAGTCTCCCACTTTCCCAACTCTTTACAGAAGAATAAAAAGTCCCTCACCTCCCCAGAATTCCCCATCCCATTTACTGTTTCATCGCTGGCTGGAGGAAGTAAATCAGACAAGTTCTGCTCCTCCTGATTTCCATATCCTGTGTAAGTGACAACACAAGTGCCTCTCTTCTGGTTGATGGAGGCAATAGTTGCTAGATACAAATTACCATCCTCAGACCAAACAGCACTGCAGCTGTCACCAACTTTCCACTGCAACGGAAGCAAGAGAAGCATGTAAATAACCTGCACGTCTGGACACAATGTATCTTTTCCTAAGCTACTTTTTGTCCAGAAAGATTGATCTCACCAACAGTGTTTCCTTCGTATTTAATGAAATGCCTCTATGTAACCTAAAGTTTATAACGTTTTCACCCCACAGCACCATCCCAAAATGTTACTCTTAAGGTGACGAAGCAGCAACTTCTGAGTACGGAAGTACAACACGCAGTACAAGCACCACTGGCATTTACAAGCGAGACGACCTGTTTCAAAGGCGCTGTATTGCTCTTGTTTCTATTTCTGTTCTTTTTATGGTTTTTTCTCTTTATCACCAGGCGCTGCTCCTGCTTGTCTGAAGGCTCCGAGCACTCCCCATTTTTTAAGGCATTCTTGGGGAAGAGAAAGGAGAAAACCAATAAATGCCAATCCAGCGGCCTCAGCCCCAGCAGCCAGCCACGGCCGCGCCGACCCCTTACCTTGAAGGAGGCCACCGCCTTGTCGTACGCCTTGATGAGGGCCGTGTCGTCCCAGATGTCCGAGTCGTCGCTCTGGGGAGGCCACACACCCGTTATTGCCATGGCAAGGCCCCGCTCTCGGCCCCGCTCCCGGCCCCGCTCCCGGGCCCGCCCCGCCGTCCCCACCTGCCCGGCGCCGCGCCGGAACAGCACCGNAGCGCCCTCCGCCTGCTTCCCTGGGAATGCTCAGCCGGGAAACCCGCCCCGGAGAGCTGCAGAGCGGAAACCAACTATTGCCAGGACCGAGCCAGCGACAAGCGACCAAAGGAAGTGGTGCAGTGCTCAGTGCTGGGCTCCTCAGTCCAGGAAAGACAAGGAGCTACTGGAAAGGGTCCAGCAAGGGGTCACAAAGATGATTTGGGGTCTGGAGCATCTCTCTTACTGTCAGAGACTGCAGGAGTTGGGCCTGTTCAGTCCAGAGAGAGGATCTCATCAAAACACACAAACATGTTGAAGGCAGGTGCCCAGAGGATGCTGCCAGACTCTTTTCGGTGGTGCTCAGTGACAGGACAAGCAATAAAGGCCATAAACTGAAACACAACGAGTTCCACCTCAGTAGGAAAGAGAACTTCTTTATATCGAGGGTGACAGAGCACTGGAACAGGCTGCCCAGGGAAGTCATGGAGTCTCCCTCTCTGGAGACATTCAAACCTCACCTGGGCACATTCCTGTGGCACGATCCTGCCATGACAGGGGGCTTGGACTGGATGCTCTCCACAGGTCCCTTCCAACCCTTAGAATTCTGTGATTCTGTGAATTTGCTTAACTTCTCAACTACTGCAGGTGTTATGTTGCCAGCGCCAGCTACATCTTCCTTCCAGCTCTCCTCAAGCTGCCAGGGGCCTGTTACCGATGAATGGATGGACTTAGACGGAACACAGTTTAAAAAGCAAAGGCTTCAAAATCTTTCTCTAGAGACTGGATCAGTTACTGAGGAACACATTCAGTGCAGGCAGCTCGGGGTGCAGCTGCAGNCCGGCGGCGCCGCCATGTTCCGGCGGGCCCGTCTCACCGTGCGGCCCAATGTGCGGCCCCCGGGCAGGGCCGCCGCCACCGGCACTGGCGGGGTGGACCCGGAGCCGCCGGAACCCCCAGGTTCGGACACCCCGGCGGCGGACGGAGCAGGGACCGCGGCGGGATCGGCGGACGCGCGGCGGGCAGAGAGGGGAGTCCCGCCGAGCTCCCCGTGGCAGGGCAGNGTGGGAGCCCAAGGCTAGAGGCCAACCCACTGCACAGCAAAGGGCACAGGAACTTGTGGCACCAGCTGGGGAACTGAGACAGCAGGAGCCACCACCCGCCCCTAGACTGTGAGCGTATAAAAGCCAGGGGTTCCTTTGTTTAGGCTCCCTCTGCAGAGGCACCAGGTGGAGCTGTGACTTTGTTAGTTACTGCCTCAAGATTAAATTGTATTGAACATCAGGATATATGACACTGCTACAGGAAGCCTGGAGTTGTGCTGGTAAGGAATCCTGGTCTGACTGTGAGTGNGGCTCTGCTTAGCGCTGGTTGTCGTGGCCTGTCACCGTCTGGTTGTCAGTGCTGTGGTAGGGCGCGGGCTCGTCCTGAGGACCTCGTGGGAGGCGCGTGCGGTCCGTGCCCGGTGCCTGCGTGTCCAGGGTTGTCAGACAAGGTCTTGTGGGTGTTGGACGCTTTCGCAGCCTAAGACGAACCCGCGTTTCTTCACTGCCTTTCTCCAGTAGGTGCTTGGAATAACATTGCAGTGGGCTGCCCGGGGAGGTAGTGGAGTCGCCTTCCTTGGAGGTGGTTGAGGAAAGACTGGACATGGCATTTAGTGTAGTCTGGTTGACAAGATGGTGTAGGGTCATAGGTTGGGCTCGATGATCTCCAGGTGTTTTCCAGCCCAATTGCTCATGTGATTTTGTAAGTGAAGACAGCAAAGGAGGGGCCCAGTGTGGTCCGACACTCATTATTTCTGGCTGTACAGCAGCCAGGAGCCCTGGTTTGCTGTGTGCAGCAAAAATTCTTTGTGCTTTATAACCAGATGTGTTTGATTTTGCATTCCTACAGCATTTGCTCTTTTGTGTTAATTTCTTTATGCATTGGCAAGGGAGGACTTTCTGTCTTTTTGCAGGCTTTTGCCTATGTTTTAAGGTTTTTAAGGGCTTTTTATTATGATGGAAGCGCATGGTAAAGTTAGCCTTAGGACTGGCCCTCCCTGAGGACTTCCCTGTTGTAGGTTAAGCCTGACTGGTTGCCAAACCCCACACAGTTTATTGATTGCTTCCCCCCACCCAAGCCTCGTGGGATGGGCAGAAAATCAAAACAGCAAAAGTGCAAGAAAAGGTGTGTCAAGATAAAGACAGTTCAATAGATAAAGAAATACCTGGGCACATGAGCAAAGCAGAATTGGGGATTCATTCCCCACTACCCGCAGGTGTTTTTGCTGTCTCCAAGAAATAAGGGATCGATCACTCATAACAGGTACTTGAGAAGG
The DNA here is from genome assembly GCA_013400635.1 of Hypocryptadius cinnamomeus. Classification (NCBI taxonomy): domain Eukaryota; kingdom Metazoa; phylum Chordata; class Aves; order Passeriformes; family Zosteropidae; genus Hypocryptadius; species Hypocryptadius cinnamomeus. Next base: position 17,023 of record VYZP01029585.1, read on the forward strand.
CAGACGCCAAAACTCCAAATGTCCTTTCTTTCTTCTTCCCCTGGCTTTTACTGAGGAGCATGGTGCCACATGTTGTGGGATAGCCCTTCAGTCTTCTGAGATCAGCTGTCCTGGCTGTGTCCCCTGCCTGCTTCTTGCTGATCCCCAGTGTGGTCAGCGATGGTGCAGTGTGAGAAAAGACCCTGGTGCTGCATAATCATTGCTCAGCATTAGCTGAAAACATGGGTGTGCTGTCAGCGCTGTTGTGTCACAAACCTGAAACAGCACCATGTGAGCTACTGTGAAGGAAGTTAACTCTGTCCCCACCAAAGGCAGTATACAGATCAGTGTTTCAGGACATGTCCTCAGTCTGATAATTGTTTTTCGGAACAACATTCACACTTTTTTTGTACAGTTGGGTTTGAATCTTTCATAAATACCTTTATTCTTTTAGCTGAAGCTTGCCCCTTATGACAGTGTGATGAAACAGTGTTAGTGTCTTCTGTTTCAGTGGAAATCCAGGTATCAGACTAGTTGGCATGGCATGTCTTTTATTCAGCTTGTATCTTACTTTACTTGTTTTGCATTGTGCTTCAGGATGTCATTCTTTCAAGTTGTATTTATGAATTTTTTTATGTTACAGGGATCATCTTACTGGATCTTTTGCTATCTGATTTTTTTTTTAAATGAAGACATTTTTACTGGTTTGCATTTAGATGCTACTGTTGCTGTTTCAGCAGATTTGTAAAAGACTTTTGTGTTTGCAATTTAACAGGTGCATCAGTGTAATATAGTTTTAAGTTTCAAAACTAGGTATCGGTGTGACTCTGAAAGGGACTCTGGTCTATTCTCATGGCCTAAAAACAGGCCTTTGCCATATAGCCTTCTGACAGGGTAGCCCACCTAGCTGACCAGGGGAAGCCAGTTCATGTAATCTTTTTGGATTTCAGTAGAACTTTCCATACTGGCTCTCACACTATCCTTCCTTCTGGACAAAACATCCAGCACACATGTAGATGAACACATCACATGATGTGTGAGCAACTGGTTCATGGGTTGGGTTACAGTAAATGGATGACATAAAACTGGTGACCTCTCACTGGCGGGGTTCCACAGAGCTCCATCCTCAGCCCTGTGCTCTTCAACAGCTTCATAAANACTTCATTCTCAGCTCATGTGGCATGAATGTGACTGCCAGAGTGGCTCCTGGATGCTCAGACAGGGAAGTTTCCTCAACAGTTTTCCCCTGGTCAGTGTACAATACACTCAAGCATGCCTGTGAAGCAAGGGCTGAGTTTTCCACAATAACTTTTATTCCTGAGGCAGGTTGAAGCAGTAATTTTGAATAATTTTAGTGGTGTGACAATTTCAAGATTTGCTTCCATTGGAACTCATTAACATCAAGCCTGCAGCTTATTTAAGTTAGTATCAGGACTCAATAAAGTCACTTTTGTATACCAACAAAGTCTGAAAGTCAAGAGGTATTTTTTCCTATAGGGCAGACTTAAACTGCATGTAACAGTACTTATAATATGCATTTCTTATAAACTTTACTTATACTTTATATTATTACACTTATGTTCTTACACTGCATTTCTCCACAAGATCATCCATTCCTTATGTTCTTGGTAACTTCCTAGAAATCGACTGATTATGAAACATAACTATCTCAGATTAGACAGTATTTCATGCAACATTTTATTGTAAAAATATTTTGAGATTTACAGTTCAGACCTCTGCAAGGTTAAGCACATTTTACAAGTGTGTTCCATTCTGAAAGAAGCTGTACTTTCAAGAATTCAGGCAACCAAATCTGGTCTAACTGTAGATTCAGAAATTCTGTTACTGGAACCATTAAGTAAAACTAACAAATGCAGCAAAAGCTAGAATAAAGCTATTGCTTGGAACTTTTATTCCTAGACATGCAGAAGAGTGTAGTCAGTTTTGAAAGAGCACTGTAGACAACTAGGCCTATAGTAGCCAGAAAATACTCTAACTAATGATAGTTGAACAACTCTGCACAATAAACGTTTAATCACTTTAATCATTTAATGGCTGGACTCTTTTATGAATGATGTTCCAGGTCCTTCTGCTTCATCGGTGCACTCTATCTTCTCCATAGAGGCAGCTCATTTTGCTCCTGCCTGCAGAGACTTCCTTTCATTAGCTGCTTTTTGCTTTTGCTGCATGATTTCAGAGTCCCTGTGAAGAAAAAACAGTTGGGTATAAGACACTGGCTCATAATTTTTCTAAGCAGAATTCCCTCCCTTTAGCAACCCCCACCTGAAAAAGGAAAAAAGAATTTGTCAGTTAGCCACAAGCAGAGTGTTTTTATTGCCCTGTTTTTTTCAGTGCATGCGTTACTCCATGAGGCAGACAATTTACTTGATTAGTAATTGATAATTCTTTCGGTTTTGGAAGTAAAGGACATAATGGATCAAACATCTTCAAGAAAGCATTACACCATCTCTTCCTGCTTGCAGTAGGCAAAAAGCTGGTCAAAAAAATTAAAAAGCTTTACAGGACGTAACAAAAAATACATGTTTTTAATAGCAGATACAGCAAAATTTAATTGACAGTTTATGCTCTGGCAAGTGATTAGCCAATGAATAAAAACAAAGTACTCAAATGCTGTGTCAGCTAAGACACTGGATTCTCTCTGACCAATCTCCCTCTCCTTTTTCAGCCTAAACATTTACTCAGCTTTACTAGATCTTACCTCTGTTTCCTCTGAGAAGCAGACAAGCTATCTTCTTTCCTTTTGCCTTTGTGGATCTCCTGAGTTTTCTTCAGGTTCTTTTGGCGAGCAAGTTCACGCTGGTTCCCACCTGCAAGATAATATACAGTTAAACAAGTACTACCACTTGTTTTTTCCCACACAGTGTACCTGTGTAAAAGTCTGCTATAAAGGCAGTACAGTTTGGCACAATGTGTAGAGCTGGTACGGTCATATCTTCTATCTCAACACACTCTCCCCGCGTACAACAGGAGAAATTGAAGGCTCATAGTTGTTACTTTTTCAATTCTGTATGTCATGTTCAAGAGATTACCAAAATTCTAATATTCCTTACAGAAACAAAATGTAGTTTGCCATAAAAGGCTGAAGGAAAACCATCACAGCAATAGGCTGGGCAAAATCATGTCAGTAACTCATCCAAAGACGAGTCATCCACTCTCAGATTCCAGCATTCAATATAGCTTACAAAATAATTAATTTTAGACCAAAAGAACAGCATTGAAATTGCCTGCACTCAAATACTATTGAAGAGATGACCTCAAAAGGTTTTTTTAATTTGAAACAAAGTGCAGAACGTAAACCTGGTCCTTAGCAACTGGGTGGCATTACTTCCAAGAAAAGTGAGAAGAGTAGCATTACTTTTATATGTATATAAAGACACAAACCCACATCACTGTCAGTAGAGAGGACACTTCTTCAGGGAACAGACAGCTTTCCCCACGACTACCAACTCAACAAACTGCCAACAAGATTGGAATGCAGTCTCCTTGATCACACGAAGTTCCTGAGGGCACAACATCAAAACTATCCATCTAAATACTCAGAGTCTTCCAGGCAATGGCCACAGACTGCAAACTCTTCTGCATTAGCTGGCAATCTCTCCTCAGTATTCCCTTCCTTAGTTCTATTCTGCTCCAACCTGCCAGACCTGGTTCACTGGTTTGGTACTTCTTGCTCTACTTCGTTTGGACTGACAGTGCTCCAGATACACTATGCATAATCATTTGTTCTGTTGAACTAACACAATCACATTCTTTTATATTTAAAATGACAATTCCATCTCTCCATAATTTCTGTTGTCTCTCTTTTCAGTCTCTCTACAGTTTTAAGACTGTCTGTGCTGTCTTTCAGTCTCAATGCCAAAGATCTCAATCTTGAGGTGCCTGTAATTTCTGGTCTACAAAAGCATCTTAGGACTAGGTCACTTTTAAACAACAACCTGCTGGTATGATCCACCACTTTGCACCCACACCATTTCTGAGCAGACAAAGGTACCTGCCATGTCAACAAGTAGACAGGATCAAGGCTGCAGAAGCAGGGGTTTGTGCATTCTTCACAACAGCCTATGGACGGCCTGGTAAGAGATGCCGGAAGCTCAAGTGAAAACAGCCCTGTATGACTGCTGCTCCCCAAGAGCTGTTCTTGTCTTGAAAGATAACTTCTGTCTGTGACGGGACATAAGTACTACCTTTTGCAAAAGCTAAGAGAACTTCTACTCATCATCCTCACTAGCATCCTGTTCCCAGAGTCCATCTAGAAGAAGGGCAGCTGTTTGTTCAGAGACTGAAGCAAATCGGCTGTCTCTGGCAGCACTAGTGTTGATTAGGACTTGATGACTCATGAGCAGATGACACATTCCAGGCCATAAATGGTTCCTGAGTTTCGTGGTGCTCGGGAGGCAAGAACGTTATATGAAGTACTGAGCAGCAATGAAAGAGCTCTTCTACGGTGCTTTAAAAAAAAGCAAAGAAAAACCCCAAAAGACCAAACTCAAAAAATAGAAGTATCTTCTTTTATCATGAAGAAAACAGGGACGAAGTGAAAACGGTCTGCTAAAGCCAGAATTACCCTCCACCCCAAACCTCACTACTTCCTTATGAGCAGTTACTCTCCACCCTTAAACTCCGGTTCTTCCTTGTTTTCCAAGCAAACACTGAGCACGGGCTCTGCAGAGTTTTTCCTTACACATGGTAAGGTTTTAAATTTCGGAACAGAACTCAATTGTATCACTAAAAAGCAGCTAGCACAGCAATGCAGAGAAGGTAGAAAACCTGAGCAACACAGAATGCACACAAAGCAGAGAACACCAAACAACTCTCTGAAGAAAAACGTTCTTCTACAATCAGTGCTTCCAAGAAAACATTGCCAAGGAATATTTGGTCCCATTACTTCATCTGGGGTGCTGAATAAGTGTCCCTACCTTCAAGGGAACCACTGGTGTTTTCTACATTCTATAATATCAACCTAAATCTTCCATGAAATTGTCCCAACAGAAGACAATTCAGCTTCCTGAAATTCAAGCATGAGCACAAAAAGAGCAGTACATTCTTCCTGCTTATACACTTCTATACATTCCTTCTCAAGCATCCCCATCCTGGCCTGCTTGTGCAAGACATACTCCTTGCTTCAACCTGTCCTTGCTCTTCCAACTCTAGGAGAAGAAAAATGCCAACAAAAATCCGACATGCGCTTCTTCATTATGCTTTCTGTGCACAAACTGTTTACATGCCAGGTCTTCAGCTGCACTTCAGCAGCAGTGTCCCCTCGTAACTGTGTATTTTCGAGATGAATGTGAAAGCACAGCCTCAAAACTGTGGGTTTTTTCGAGTGAAAGCACGATCTCAATTAAACACAAGGAGTTTCTGCACTGCCAGACATAACAGGCAGAAGGCACAGGAGCACTCCCAGCAGTCAGGGGAGCCGGAGCATCCTGGGTCCCATTCAGTTCTCCGCCATTTTAGAGCGGGTGTACGAACACTGCTGCTCGTCAGCACTGAACAGGGTGACGATTTACCGAGTGCTCTCGCCCTTTCAACAACAGCCTCAACAACCACAAGTTAAACAGCACAGTATTCAATGTTCAGCACTGATATAAAAGTCCTTTATTTTCAGTCTGGGCGGCAGCTGGGACTGAAATGAAGCGTGGCTGTTGTTTCAGTCCACCATCACCTTAATTTCTCCCTCCGGCCCCGCCACCACTGATACGGCAGAAGGCGGAGGAGGATGTTTTCGCCTCCAGCTTCGGACGGCGGCAGGACGTGGGAAAAAGCCTCTCCCCCACGCACTCGCTACAGGCGAGATTTCGCTGGTGGGACGCCAAGTCCGCAAAGAGCCCGACGCGGCAGCGGCCGACTCCCAGACCCCGGCGCAGGCACGACCCCCAGCCGGACTGCGCTCGGCGTCGCGCCCATGCCTGGAACCGACTAGGAGAGCGGCCCGAGTCCCACCGCCCACTTCGCTACCCAACAGGCCCCAAGCAGCCCCCCGGTACTCACGGGTCATGGCGAGACGCTCAGGCCGCGCAGCACCGCTACGGCCGCTACCGCTAGCGCTTTGCAAAACGGCCAAGCCCCCGCTCCCACCGCCGGAACGGTCTGAGGCGCCGCCCGCCGCCGCTGCCCCTTATGGCGTCTCGCTGGTCGCTGACGTCACGACGGCGCGGGGACCCTGCCCAATCAGCGGGACGCGCGCCGCTGCCTCCCGCCCCGTGGGCTCGGGAGCCCTGGGATGTTCGTGCGGTGCGTCCGCCGGGCCCGGGTGTGAGAGGGAGGTGTGAGCGTTTAGTGTAATAGCCTGGGCTCGGGGGCAAAGCGGGCGCCTAGAGAGCAGCTGAGAGCCGGCTGAACAGGGGGCTCCGCGGCTGAGGAGCTGCTGGGGCCCTACAGGCGGCTACGGCGCCGTTATTGGTTGCCCCGTAGAGGCCCCGCCTCCTGCCCCTCCTCTCTTGGTCGGCGCACGCTGATGACGTCGTTGCGCGCGCCGCCGGGGCGGCACGCCGTGAGCCGGCCGGGCTCGCGGCATCAGCGGGCCTCCGCCGCCACGCGCTGCTGACGCCGCCGAGCTCGCGGGAGGGCGGGCNCTGTACAGCAGCCAGGAGCCCTGGTTTGCTGTGTGCAGCAAAAATTCTTTGTGCTTTATAACCAGATGTGTTTGATTTTGCATTCCTACAGCATTTGCTCTTTTGTGTTAATTTCTTTATGCATTGGCAAGGGAGGACTTTCTGTCTTTTTGCAGGCTTTTGCCTATGTTTTAAGGTTTTTAAGGGCTTTTTATTATGATGGAAGCGCATGGTAAAGTTAGCCTTAGGACTGGCCCTCCCTGAGGACTTCCCTGTTGTAGGTTAAGCCTGACTGGTTGCCAAACCCCACACAGTTTATTGATTGCTTCCCCCCACCCAAGCCTCGTGGGATGGGCAGAAAATCAAAACAGCAAAAGTGCAAGAAAAGGTGTGTCAAGATAAAGACAGTTCAATAGATAAAGAAATACCTGGGCACATGAGCAAAGCAGAATTGGGGATTCATTCCCCACTACCCGCAGGTGTTTTTGCTGTCTCCAAGAAATAAGGGATCGATCACTCATAACAGGTACTTGAGAAGGCAGACGCCAAAACTCCAAATGTCCTTTCTTTCTTCTTCCCCTGGCTTTTACTGAGGAGCATGGTGCCACATGTTGTGGGATAGCCCTTCAGTCTTCTGAGATCAGCTGTCCTGGCTGTGTCCCCTGCCTGCTTCTTGCTGATCCCCAGTGTGGTCAGCGATGGTGCAGTGTGAGAAAAGACCCTGGTGCTGCATAATCATTGCTCAGCATTAGCTGAAAACATGGGTGTGCTGTCAGCGCTGTTGTGTCACAAACCTGAAACAGCACCATGTGAGCTACTGTGAAGGAAGTTAACTCTGTCCCCACCAAAGGCAGTATACAGATCAGTGTTTCAGGACATGTCCTCAGTCTGATAATTGTTTTTCGGAACAACATTCACACTTTTTTTGTACAGTTGGGTTTGAATCTTTCATAAATACCTTTATTCTTTTAGCTGAAGCTTGCCCCTTATGACAGTGTGATGAAACAGTGTTAGTGTCTTCTGTTTCAGTGGAAATCCAGGTATCAGACTAGTTGGCATGGCATGTCTTTTATTCAGCTTGTATCTTACTTTACTTGTTTTGCATTGTGCTTCAGGATGTCATTCTTTCAAGTTGTATTTATGAATTTTTTTATGTTACAGGGATCATCTTACTGGATCTTTTGCTATCTGATTTTTTTTTTAAATGAAGACATTTTTACTGGTTTGCATTTAGATGCTACTGTTGCTGTTTCAGCAGATTTGTAAAAGACTTTTGTGTTTGCAATTTAACAGGTGCATCAGTGTAATATAGTTTTAAGTTTCAAAACTAGGTATCGGTGTGACTCTGAAAGGGACTCTGGTCTATTCTCATGGCCTAAAAACAGGCCTTTGCCATATAGCCTTCTGACAGGGTAGCCCACCTAGCTGACCAGGGGAAGCCAGTTCATGTAATCTTTTTGGATTTCAGTAGAACTTTCCATACTGGCTCTCACACTATCCTTCCTTCTGGACAAAACATCCAGCACACATGTAGATGAACACATCACATGATGTGTGAGCAACTGGTTCATGGGTTGGGTTACAGTAAATGGATGACATAAAACTGGTGACCTCTCACTGGCGGGGTTCCACAGAGCTCCATCCTCAGCCCTGTGCTCTTCAACAGCTTCATAAAAGACCTGGACACAGGTTTCAAAGGTATTTTAAGTAAGTTTGCACATGATACCAAATGGGAGGACCTGTTGACTCCCTTGAGGACAGGGAGGCCGTGCAGAGAGACCTCAAGAAATTTGAGGGCTGGGCAAACACCAGGCATATGAAGTTCAAAAAGGGAAAGTGCCGGGTTCTGCACCTGGGGTGGGGCAACCCTGATAGTATGGACGGACTTGGGAACAAGAGACTGGAGGGAAATGACCTGAGGTCTTGGTCAGTGGCAAGTTGAACATGAGCCAGCAGTGCCTTGGCAGCAAGAAGGGTCACTCATGTCCTGAGGTGCATCAGGCACAGCACCACAGCCGGGCAAGGGAGGGGATTGTCCTGCTCTGCTCTGCTCTGGAGCAACCTCACCTCGAGTGCTGGGGGCAGTTCTGGGTACCACAGCACAAGAAAGACATTGAGCTGTTAGAGAGTGTCCAAAGAGGGGCAGCAGAGATGGTGAAGGGCCTTGAGGTGAAGCTGGATGAGGAGTGGGTGAGGTCACTTGTTCTGTTCAGCCTGGAGGAGACTGAGGGGAGACCTCATTGTAATTTACAACTTCTTCATGAGGGGAAGTGGAGGGGCAGACACTGACCTCTTCACTCACAAGAGTGTCAAGTCTGTGTCTGTAGCATCAGTCACTTTACATTGTTTTGTTTTCTATATACTGAATAAATTCTGTGAATTATCAGGGAAGTGAAAATTTTGTAAGAGAATTCTAATTTTTAATATACATCCTGTTAGATTTTATTTAACTGTTCAGAAATCCAGTGCTGCACTCTGATTAAAAACTCCACATAACATAGGTGGTATGGAGAAGGTGAATGAAGAATTATTGTCTCCTGCTGTACAAAGAACAGTGGGTGTTGAGTGGAACTTGCAAGGAACTCATTCAAAATTCTAAATAGGCACCATGTAATAAGCCCTCTGAACTCTTTGCCCAAGGCTGTTCCTTACTAAAAATGTGTATGAACTCACGGTGTGGGACAGATTGATTCAGCCATTTAACAGAGGCTGCTAAATGCAAACACATAATCTGCAGCATTTGCCTGAATCATAGAAAGTAGCTGGAGAGAATTTTGAAAAGTTTGACTGTGTGTTTATACTTTATTATATTTCTTGGAAAGCATTTACTTCGGACCATTTTTGAAAATGTGTAAGTGAACCATGGGTGTGGTTGTCCTTATGTACAGGAACAAGGCATAGTTCCAACATAAAATTAAAAAAACTCTCTTTATGACACAGTTGTAATTATACTGCAGTCTTACTATTGAGCAACAGCCATGAAGCTGAACACTGGTGGAGTCAGCAGATTTGGGATGATCATAATGGTTGGCAATCTTACTTGTACTTTGAAATTTATTTCTGCATAAGTGATAAAAAAAGTACTTACATACAAAGTTTTCCAGTGAAACTAAGAGCTTTTGATGTGTTAAGTGTGGGCAGCAGTTTGACTGCTGAAGTTTTTCTGGAACCTACAGTTTGTGTATCATCTACTTGCAATTGTGTAAGAGGAATTGTCACTTTTGTTGTAATAAAAGTCATCAAACCACCGTTCTATACAGCTTTGTTGAAGTGTTTTTAATATATCACCTATGTTTTGTGGGTAATTTTTTATAAAGCTTTATGGTAGTAGTATTTTCAGCTGAAAGGAGAGAACCTTCCAAAAAAAGAGGTGGGGTGTGAGACTGTGTTACTGTTGCAAGCCTGTAGATCAGTGATTAGTATAAGAAAATAATATTAGTGATTAGTATAAGAAAATAATCAGCTTCTTAGAGCTGATTATTTGATGAGGAAGTACCAGCTACGTGTTGGTCCTAGAGTGGCTTCTTGTGTATAACTGCTTTGCTGTAGCCTAATGTTTATACTGTTTGGCCCATAAACACTTCTTGATAGTAAGAGAGACAAATCTGTCACTGTAAAGAACTTCAGAACGCTTTCTTAAATTTTCCAGTGATGACAAGGCAGACAATACAAGTGTTGCTGGGGAAGCTAGTAAACCTGCAGAGATGCTTACACAGAGAAGAAAACGTATCTCCACCATGCCAAATCTTGTCAAACCCAGAGCCGGACCATTGTCTGCTCAGCGTTCTGCACCAAAACCGCAGAGGCGAACATCACAGGCTGCTGATGGCAGTGCTTCACTTCAGAAGGATTCCTCCCCATCAGAAAAGAGTAATGTTGAAAGCTCTGTGAAGTCTCCTATGCTTCCTGAGAAGAAAACACCTGTGCCACAAGTGCCACAGTTTTCACCGCTAAAAAAGTCTGTGAACAAAGAGCAAACTGTTGGTGTAACTACTCAGAAAAATGATGATAGCTTGCAGAAGAATGTACCCTCTCCTCTCAAGGAGAGACCAACACAGGAAAGATCACAAGCACAGGAGGAAAAGCTGCCTGTGAAACCTTCTCCTGAGAAAGTCAAACGGACATGTTCTGACCGTGAAAGGATCCTCAAAGCTCGGAAATTAAGAGAAATGCTTAAAGAAGAGCTGAAGAAAGAGCGGATGGTAAGGCCTCTGTGTTGAGCAGTGCTTATCTGTGAAGGGCAAGACATTTGATTCACCCTGCATATGTTATCTCTTTGCAGTAATGTTTTCTGATGATTGTCAGCTGCTTATTGCTAGTTGTCTGTCATACCTCATAACTGTCTATGTGTTTATTCTGTTTATAAGCAGTAGCAGCACTTTGTTCCCTAATAATACAGATTTTGCAAGGAATTGCTTAAGTTTTTCTTTGATTAGACCACCAGTCTTTTTGGCATGATACCTGGTTTTATTTTGTAGTCAACATTCCAATTTTGAAAGTTTCACAGGTTGTAATACAGCAGGGAGGTGTGCTGCAAGGAGCTTGGATTTGGGATATTTTTTTGGGGATATTTTTTCAAGCTGATAATTGTCGGAGTCCTGTAATTTTGAATAACTTTTAACTTTTTTGTGTCAGGTATTGAATGCTTTTGAAAGGGTAAGTGGCTTAAGGGTCTGTCATGCCCTTGCTGAGAAAGGCACACTTTTAAGATAATCTTGTTTTGGTTCTTGGGAGTGGTGTGTGTGTGTGTGAACAACAAAATTCCATGAATGGGTTACTTCATAAATAAATAAAAGTAATAATAATTTGTGAAATATAAAATATTTTCAGGGTGAATCTAAGTGTTTATTATTTTCTTTTGTTTCATTTTTGGTTTGTATGAAAGAAGTTGAAACACAGGCCTCCAGTAATCGAAGGACGTTCTCCACCAGATCGTTCTAAAATGACCATGAGAGACTTAATATACTATCTGCCAGAAAACAATCCTATGAAGTAAGTATGACTTTTTGTCTCTCTCCTTAGGTTAAATTACTTTTTGACCTCTATAATACTTAAATATGGAGTATTAGCACAGATACAGTATTGTTGCAGTGGTAACAAAAGCTTCAAGACTGGCTTCTAGTTTTCATGTCTGCTTAATTCTAGTACAGAAGTGAGAATGGAGCTTAGTGTGTTTGTTGAAATACACAAACATGAATCTGTCCCTAGTGTTGATTTATCTCTGCAGAAATACAGACTAGTAGAATTTTTTTTTTCCAACTCCCTGCTGTGAAATGTTTAGTTATGGCTGTTAGGGATGTTATAATTGCCCACCAGACCCAGTGGACTCAGGAAGATAAGCATTTCTCCTTCTAGGTGCTGAAGTGCAAAATGCACTGCAAGACCCAAGAGGTGTTCACATTCCATGTGGATGAATGTAGCTGCTGCTGCTCCACTGTCATGTTTCACTAATGCAGCTGACTGCACAGACTGTCACAGACAGAGCAAAGCAGGGCCTTTTTCCTGCAACTTCCAAAAGCTAATCACATGAATAGAACTTCATTTATCCAAGTCCTGTTCTTTCAGTAGTAGATGAGTTTTTTGGTATCATCTGTTATCACTTGCTTCTTAATGTTTGTGTGCTTGTGTGTTTTATTTATCACTTCCCTTATTTTTTCTTTTACACTGAATAGTCCCCAAGGAGGTGAAAAGCAAGATGCTCTCATGTCCATACAATGGATTTTTGCTTGAAATATATTTTTTTGTCCTTGCTTGTACAAAAAAGGGCAAAATTTACTAAGCAGTAGTGGTTGCGTAGTTCAATCTAGATGTGATGCAAAGAACTGAAAAAAAAAAAGCTTTGTATTTCTTTGTCCATTGTGCACTAAAAGCCAGTTTTGTGGAAGAAAGCAGAAATATATCTGTACAAACAATCATCTCTAGTTTTTTATGACGTTCTAGGTCTTCATTGGTAGAAGAAAAGAGGACAGAAAGAAGTTCTGCACTGGGTCAAATGAAAGGGTAAGTCTTGATGGTGAAGTATAGTCAAAGTTTTCTAGTGTAAAAAACCCTGCATTTCTGTGATAATACTAACAGTGGAGGTATATTTTTTTACTGTTCAAATATCACAGTCTAATTTATAAAAATTGCAGTTTTGGCTGGTATGGTGGTTAAAGAACATTTGGCTTTCAATGTTAAGTTTTACGTATTTCCACTTTACAGTAGAATGAAAAGCAGGTTTCAAAGTTGGCGTATTGACTGATTTCTTGATGCGTTGTATTGCTGGGTGGTTCATCAAATTGTTGAATATCTATTGAATGATAGCAATTCAAAACACTGAACAGTACTTTTACGTGTTGTCTTAAAAATTGTAGACAAGAAGAGAAAAGTACTCCTGATCATGAAGAAGAGGAGGAGGAGGAGGAAGAGAATGGGGAAGAGAGTCAGGATGGCCCACTTCTCGTTCCTCGTGTGAAAGTAGCAGAAGATGGTTCAATCATTCTGGATGAAGAAAGGTGACAAATTCTGTGCCTGACTCATGGGCAGTACTGCATTGCAGCTCAATTTGTAAATAGAGGACTACTTTGGACTGGGATGAGTATGAGTGTATTTATGTTTGAGAGTTGAGCTACACTGACTTAGGAAACAGTGCAAGGATGTGGCAAAATATGAACAGCAATAGTCTGCATCTCTGTAGTGGCATACTTTATGAGAAGTGTTTTTGGGGACGGAGGTAGAGAGGAAGATGACATATTTTATTACTGTGAATGAACACTGAAGATTTGTCAAACTTCCACATGTCTTCTGTTTAGCTGACTTTTTTGCTTCTCATAATTAACATGTATCTGCTGACTGTTGTTTGGATATCAGTATGATTTGCTCCAGCTTTGCATCTTGCCTGTTGCTGCTTTATTCTTCTGTCAGTGTTTTCAGTAACTTTACTTAGAATATGATGTTTAAAAAGTAGATGATAAAATTTCTGAGTTCCCAAAGGTATTAACACGAAATTTAGGCCAAAGTTTGAGGATGAAGATGGCCTGGTAAAAGAATTTGAAAGTATTGTAGAAGGATATTGAGAGACTGTCATGGTTTTACAAAATGGATTTCTCAAATGTTAAAAAGTTGGTTTTGTTTCTTTTTTTTTAAAGCTACTTAATTATTTCTGTCTGTATTATGTCTTATAAAACAGAAAAAGCAAATTTACTTACAGAGGGTCGATAGGGTAATGCTTTCTTGCTGCATTCTCCTATTAAAGTACGTGTTAGTGTAATTATTAAAATTCATTACACACAAGAAATGCTCACTTGTGGAAAAAAAAAATTGAATAGCTGTCTTATAAACATTTACTATTTGTTTTTTTAGCAGTATTTTGAGATGAGTCTTCTTGTGTGTTTTCTTTTCCAGCTTAACTGTAGAAGTTCTAAGGACAAAAGGTCCATGTGTTGTTGAAGAAAATGATCCCATATTTGAGCGTGGCTCTACAACTACATATTCTAGCTTCAGGAAAAGTTTTTACACAAAACCATGGTCTAATAAAGGTGAATATATTTTTGGTTTCAAGCTTTGAGTCTGCAGAAAAGTTGTAGTTTTCAGTTATGCTTTATACTTGACAGTTTTCATCCCCAATGGAGTAAATGGGTCTACTTACATGTCATCTCATGTTGCTGTAACCCTCCACACTCTTAGAACAAGCAGAGCTGTGGTATTTACTGTGAAAACTGGCTTTTTTAAAAAATCCAGTGCCTTTTAATGTGCAGGCTACCTGTGCTTTTTTTCTGCCATGGATGTTTAGATGCTGAGGAAATGCTAGTCTTCTTTACCAAGAGCATAATTTTGGATTCTGGTTTACAGATATTTGAGTTCTATATGGTACTTAAGTAGGTTCTTCTAGCATGGGCAGGAATAGATTGTATAAGGTATTTCTGTGTGGACTGATTTCAGTGCAAGTGGACAGCTGTGTTCTTATGAGTGGCTGGGTTGGGTTCTTCACTACCCCTGCTGTGAATTGGCTATTATCTCTAGGCTTACAACACTGTGCAAGACTTTCTACAATTGGAAATTACTTTTTACTGCTATAGATGGAAAAGTTGGCTTCAGAATTCACTGTGTTCTCTTTGGAATGCATTCTTTTCCTGTTGATGATGGAGACAGTAGATTGACATTATGTTGTTCTGATTTCTGTTTGTGCTTGTGTCCATAATAAAAACGGACATAGACAATTTGGGGTTGATTACCTTTGATTTACTAGCTTTAGAAAGCACACTTCACATTCTGCAGTTTTCTGATAATTTAGACAGTTCTTTCTGTTCATAGTTCATTCAGCAGATGTTATTAGAGGGACCTCGGTAAAATAACAGACATGCTCTATACATACCTGGACTTGCAGCTACAGTAGACAACCTCGGAGTTACTGATCTTATGACATTAAGTTTGCAAGTTGTTTTTATTTCTGATAGCAAGAAGGATAGTTTAGTAAATATTTAAGTGTGTGTAATTTTGTCTTTCTTTTTTCCGTCCTAGAAACAGACATGTTCTTTTTAGCTATCAGTATGGTAGGAACAGACTTCTCCTTGATTGGGCGGCTCTTTCCTCACAGAGCCAGAGCAGAAATTAAGGTAAAAATTAAAACACTCAATAAAGAAATTAAGCATCTGGTTTTACTCTTCTTTTTCTTATTTGCATTCCTGTGCTTCCTTTACTAGTGTTGATAATTTTGGTGTGAATTTTCTCTGCAGTAGTTCTTGTTTTCTGATAACCTGTTTCAAGAAGTTGTGTCTGAAACATTAAAATACTGATTGAATTTCAATGAATGTATCTAGTAAATGTAACATCCTTAAATACACTTTGTTTAGTTAAAGAATGCTGATAAGCCTAAATGGTTGTTTGGTGAGGGGCTCCTGTGTTATCCTTTTTGTTGTACATAGCTGGGAAAGTCTTTGATATTTCAAACCTTGCTCAGATTAAAATTCAGGAAAAGGTGTAGAAAAATAATAAAAAATGTGTCGCTGGTGATAAGCTGTGGTAACTGATTTTATATTTAAAAATTAGTTACAGACTTGTGTTCTGTGGATATGCATACGAATTTCAACAACTTTAGTTGGTTTGTTGCACTGAAGGCTTAGCTTGAGCTGCCATTTTGTACAACATATTGTTGCGTTTCTTGCTTAATGGTAAACACAACTGTGCATTTGCTTTTAGAACAAGTTCAAACGTGAGGAAAAAGCTAATGGATGGAGAATAGACAAAGCTTTCAGTAAGTAAATATTCCCTACCCTCCAATGGGTCTTTAAATGGTAGCCATCTATTGTGATGGTAATTTCTGTGCTTTGCTTTATTTGAATCACTTAGAAGAAAGTTTTTGCTCATAGATGAATCCAGAAGCTGTGGAACCTTAGGTTTTCATAACAAGCGTAGTTCACAACAACGATCTTTAGGTTTGTTTTCTATCTTTTCTGGATGTCCGCTAAATGAGATTAATATTCTGCTAAATGAGATTAATATAAACTTTCTTCTCTGTATTCAGTTGAAGATAATTATTCTTATTCATGGGAATTTCTAGCACAGTTATTTATTGTAAACTGCTTTGAGACTCCTTAAAGACTTCCTTTGTTAGTCGAATGAGGTACATATGTCCTACAGCAGTGTGTTCATACATTTTTTGGTGCTATGGTATAGTTTTTGTATTTGTCAGTCCTTAAATTTTCTCAAGTACTTGGTTTTATAACTTGTCTTTTAAAACCAAACTACTGTAATCCAGTCACCTTTATGTCAACTTCAGCCCCTGCTCAAGTGATACAAAAAATACTTTCAAGAACTCTCTCTTTAAATGTATATGACCTTTGCTTTTTCTTATTATGTCATGTATCAGTGATTATTTTACAAAGATGAAACTTGCAAAAATAATCAACTTTGAAATCTGTTCTATTTCTTTGCTTTAATCTTATAGAAGAAAAACGACCCTTTGATTTTGAATTCTTTGCCCAGCTACTCGAGAAGGTCTTAGCAGATGAGGGAAAGAGGAAGCAAAAGACTGTTAAAAGCCAGAAACCAAAAGAAAAAAAGCCTCCAAGGCCACAGAAGAAGTCAAAAGGTATTTTAAAAGAGTGCTTGAGATGGCGTTACAGACCAGTGGTCAGTAATATGTTGCTAGCAGAGGAAAAATCACATAGGGCATCATGTTTTCCTTCCCTGTTGTGGACGGGACAAGAAGATCTTAGCTTCATAGTGGAACTTTTTTCAGATGTAGTTTACTGATGTACAGGATGGTAATAATTAGTAACAGAGCAGAAACATGATACCATGGTGAAAATGGTGCTCTTCCAGAATCTGAAGTGGTGATATTCTCATTTACCAGTTGGTGAGTATTTCCAGGAGTTGCTAATGAATTCACTTCTAGAATTTTTGGGCCAAAATCATGTTTTTGGCAAACCCTTCTGTGTTGAAAGTTTTCTTGCATTTAAAATCCTCTTCTTTTAAGGGTTCTGTTTCTCCTTTGATAGTAGTTTAACTTCCTGAGTCTGAGCAGTATGATTATTTTCAGAGAATGATGTAAAAGTTGATTTATCTTTCTGGTCCGTTCAAAATAAAGATTACGTTTAATTACTGTTGATCATCACTGTGTTTTACTACCTCAGTACCTGGGAAAGGACCTTTGACAGATGTGCTTTAATTAAAAGCAGTTATACTGGTACTGTTTCATACATTTCTTGCTAATTTTGTGGCGTTGTTCGCTTGTTTGTTCCACAAGGACATATCCTTTTGTAAGTGGTATTGTGAAACAAACAAGTGAACATCTTTTTAAAAGGGATGCTAGCTAGGAAGCAAGATCTCTTAAAATTGAAGTAGTTGCTGCTTTTCTATACCCTTGGTTTTGGATGTGATTAAGTAAAATATCCCATGTATTAGGACTTAAAACCATATAGAGAAATCTTGTTTCTACACTTTAGTGGTAGATTAAAGGTATGCCATGCATAAAGCAATGTGAATATGATTTTCTACTTCTCTTGCATTTTGGAGTTCTTAATAACAGAGAAATTAGTTCATTTAAGATGAATAAAAAGGGAAGGAAAGGTTCTTGGTAGTTAAATAGAGGATAAAGACAAAATGTCCTTAAAATATGGGGGAGGAAAATTTTAGTAACTCATTAAACCCAGAAAATAATTTGTTAATTATTAGCTAGATAATATTTCAGCTTCCTTATGTAAGATAGAAGGATCAGCTCTTGCATATTTCTTGATGAAAAACTGCTTTTGTATGGCGTACATTCTGTAACCATCATCATCTATTCCTGCAGATACACAAAAATTCTTTATAGGAGTAGCAATGTCTTTTTTCACTGAATCCAAATGTGACTGTATAAGCTGCAAAAAAGCACAGGCACAATAACATTTACTGAATTGGCTTTACATCCCATATTGATTTTCTCCTGGTGAAGTGTTGTCCCATGTACAGAATATGTTTTGTATTAAGTGCTGATGCTTTTCTGGCAAGTCAGTGACTGATATTCCCCAGTCCTGCTCATACACCTGGCAGTGTATTGGCAGTGATACATGAGTACACAAATGTTTTTGGTAGAAATGCCTTTGCTGTTTGTGTCTCCTAGTACTCTACCAGTCTATTGACCAAGAACCATATTGTCTCAATAGCAAAAGCTGCCAGCACAGAAGCTGCTAATGATCAAGATGAGCTTCAGGAAGCTGGAATTTCTGATGCAGAAACAGAAGCAGATGGTGTGACAGCTGAGAAAGAAAATGAGGAATCTTCGGGCATTTCTGAACAGGCAGAAGAAGTTGTGTTAGAGCCAGCACTAGCAAAAAAGAAGAGAAAGAGGAAGAGAAAAGATGATCTTGAACAGGAAGTGGAGAATATTCCAGAAGAAGTGCCTGTTCCTTCAAAAACTGCTGAAGAAGGGAAGTCCTCTAATAAAAGTAAGAGGCAAAAATGCTCACTTTGAAATGTTCAAATGGAAATTTTATAGAAAGTAATTGCTAACTTCAAAGTCAGAATTTGGTCTTTGATTTATGTTGCTGATCTGCCTTATAGGAGATTGTGGAATGATGTGTTTTAAAATCAGCTTTCTAAATCTAAACATACTTTGTTTTAGATGAGAATAGTTCTCTTAAATCTTAGTACTTATACCTTTTCTGGTGGGATTTTAGTCTTATATTAAATCTTCTTCACTGTAGCTAGGATTTGATTACTGGAATTCCAGGATGTTTCCCAGAATGTCCAAACCGATTTAATTCTTATTAATTATCAGGGAAAAAAGTGATACATGATGCAAGCAGTGATGGTGATACCACCCATGGAGAAGAAGTGGATTGTGCTATTGCAGGAAAGCAAAGTGAGGCTGCTGTTACAGAGGAAGCGAGATCAGAGTCCTGTTCACCAGTGAATAACCAAATGGAGAGAGAAGGTGGTGTCAATTTATGCAGGTAATGTTTACAATGGAGAGCTTAGGCAAAACAAAAAAATAGCTTAAAGTTTTGATATTGATTTAATTTATTCATGATTACCACCATTTAACTGCCACAGAATATGCAGGTTTCTGAGAACTGTTCTGGGGTTTAGTAAGCTGTTTATGATTTATATACGCAAAATATTCTCTGCCCGAATGGCCTGCCCTTGCAAAATTAATGTACATAATTACTAAAGTAATTTCCAAAAGTTATTTCATTTTTTAAGGGTGTTTTGGAAGATAGTTGTTTATCCTAACTTCTAATATTTCTTTTGAAGCACAAGTTGGTAATGTTGCTAAGTTGAGTTACTATATGCTTGGAATTTTTACCTGTAATAACATTATTCTTGTGGAAAAGGAATGATGCTTAGATTTTATTTGTGCAGAATTTGGGTGAGATCCAGGCTTTTGGGTTCAGTTTTCGGCATACTTTTACTAAAGAAAGTGAATGCTTGTTTATTAAACTCGTTATATGTGAAAGTGGTAAATTGAAAAGTTCATTATGATACTGTGAGTGCTGCTTCAGAATTTTGTGTGTTAATTTGTTGTATTTATCTGCATTGTAATTGTTATTTTTTACGTATTCCCAGAAACTTCCATTTTCTTTAGTAGTTCATTAGAAGTATGTGAAGGAACAGTTACTTGCCTTTGGACTCAACCTAGATTGTTACAAAAGATTAGAGGAAAAAAACATTGACATGCAGTTGCTTGTGTTAAAGTTTATTTTCTTAAAAGCGATCAGTCTAGAATAATCAGATGAGATTTTTATATCATCTTATAATTGCAGTGCAAAAGTACAAAAGTTGTTTTAAAGCTCATAGTCTGCAAATATTATTAAAATTTCATGAAATTCTCTGAAACATGGGTTGTTATTTAGTGTCAAAATTGCGTTGTTTTTCTGTGCAACTTCCTCTGTCTGTAAGCAGAAACACCTTTTTTCCTACAAGTACTCTGATGTTCCTGTATGCTTTTATTTATTTCAGCCTTGAAGATAGCAATGATGTTATAGTAGAAGTAGAACCTGCTAAATTGAGAACCAGAGATGTTAGAGATGATGCATCACAGGAAAGCCACATTCCAGAGTTACCAGTTTCAAATATTAGAAACAAGGAAACAGAACGTGTAGAAACTACAGAATCAAAGGTATTGCTATTTTTCTATGTAGTTCATCTCAAGATCTTGCCCTTGATCATTAAAAGTGGTTTGTAAATCACAGCCAGTTTTGGATTGTTTTTGTGATATGATATTTTCACCATCAAGTGGAAAACAATCAACAGGCCTGAGAAAATAATCAAAATTGAAATACTGTCATTTCTTGTGGGCTTAATGGGCTGTCCATTAACCTGAGGGTATTCAGAGAGTATACTGTGCATGCCTGACTTATGTTATAGACAATTTAAACAGTTGAATAGTTTAATTGTTCAAAAGTGAATGACTGCAATACGAATAGCTAGGCCTAGGAGCAGGATTTTGCTGGCATATGCTTACTGGCTCGGTGTTGGAAACTGATTTGAATGGAATGCACAAAGGGTTGTTTGTGCTGCTCCACGAATGATCTAGATAATGAGGCAGAGTGTAACCTGAGCACGTTTACAGATTANGTAAGCACAGATTAGTAATGGGGAAGTTATGCTTAATCAACTTCATAACATCTTTCAATGAAATGGCTGGCTCGATAAATGAAGGGAGAGCAGTAAATAGTCTCTGCCTGGACTCCAGAAAGGCTTGTAACACTGTTGAACACTGCCTCGTCTAACATGCTGATAACTGAGCTCATAAAGTATGGACTGAAAGTACATTAAAAACTGATTGAGTTGTCAGGTTCTGAGGTTTGTGATCAGTGACACAAACTACAGTTGGAGACCAACAACCAACACTGTGCCTCAGGGGTTAATACTGTATTGACTCCTGTCCAGTATCTCCACAAAATAATCTGGATGATGGAGCAGAGTGTAACCTGAGCACGTTTACAGATTAGGCAGCTCTAGCAGGAATTGCTTCCCAAGGACAGAGACACCCAAGGGTTATACTGGCCTCCAGAGGGACCTGGAGAGGCTGGAGGAGTGGGCTACGGGAACCTCAGGAAGTTCAGCATAGGGAGATGCAAAGTCCTGCACCAGGGGAAGAACAACCCAAGGCACCAGCACATGCTGCAAGCCACCCAGATGGAAAGCAGCTTTGCAGAAAAGAACCCGCCTGTCCTGGTGGTCTCTGAGTTGAACACGAACCAGGGAAGTGCTGTGGCTGCACAAACAGTTAATGGTGACCTGGGCTGCAGCAGCAGAAGTGTTGCCAGCAGGCCAAGGGAGGTGATCCTTGGCCCTTGTTCAGCACTGATGAAGCCGCACCTGGAGACTGAACCAGTTCCAGGCTCCCTGGTAGGAGAGACCTGGACACACTGGAGACAGCCCTCAAAGAGTCACACAGATGGTAAGGGGCTGGAAGCATCTCTCCTGAGACAAAAAGCTGGAGGAGCAGGAGCTGTTCAACCTGGAGAGGAGGCTCAGGGGGAGCCTTCTCTGAGGATCTGAAGAGATCCCTCTTCAACAGTTCCACAAAAACCCAAGGGGAGGGTGCAAACAGACAGAGCCAGGCTCTTTCCAGGGGTGCCCAGTGACGGGACAAGAGACAATGGGCAAACAGTGCAAGACAGGAGGTTCCTTCTGAGCACCAGGAAATCCTGTTTCACTGTGAGGGTTACCAAGCACTGGCACAGGCTGCCCAGAGAGACTGTGGAGTCTCTATCCTTGGCAAGACTGAGAAGCTGTCTGGACGCAGTACTGGACAACCAGCTCCAGCTGCCTTGATGTATTAGTTTTACATGGTCTGGTTTTTGTAGCAAGGGGCTAGAGGGGTGGCTTCTCTGAGAAGCTGCTGGAAGCTTCTTCCATGCCCAGTAGAGCCAATCTCTGGTGTCTCCAATGATGGACATGCTGTTGGTCAAGGCTGGGCCAATTAGAAATGATGGTAACACCTCTGTGATAACATACTTAAGAATTGAAAACCAAAAGGGGTTGCAGAGCTGTGATTGCAACCAGAGAAAAGCAGAGAGAACATGTGAGAAGAACAACTCTGCAGCCACCAGGGTCAGTGAAGAAGGAGGGGCAGGAGCTGCTCCAGACACCGGAGCTGAGATTCCCTTGCAGCCCCTGGTGCAGCCCATGGTGAAGCAGCTGTGCCCCTGCAGCCCATGGGGATCCACAGGGATGCAGAGATCCACCTGCACCCCATGGAGGTGCCCATGCTGGAGCAGGTGGATGCCTGGAGGAGGCTGTGATCCTGTGGGAGAGGGGTCCTGCCCCAGGCTGGAGCAGCCTGTCCTTGGAGTGGAAGAGTGACCCATGCCACAGCAGTTTGAGGGGGACTGGTACCCATGAGATGGAGCCACGTCAGAGAAGTTCATGGAGAACTGGCTCCCATGGAGAGACCTCAGGGTGCAGCAGAAGAACGACTCCACTCCCTGAGCAGTGGAAGCAACCTTGGGTGATGAACTGACCATAACCCCCATTCCCTGTTTTCTTGCACTGCTGAGGTAGGAGGTAGAGCTGGAAGGAGGGAGAGTTGGTGGGAAGGTATTCTTAAGGATTTCTTTTACTTCTCATTATCCTGCTCTGATTTTTTTAGTAATAAATTAATTTCTTATTTCTAAGTTGAGCCTGTTTTGCCTCTGATGGTATTTAGTGAGTGATCTCTCTTATGGTCCTTATCTCCAGCTGTGAACCCTGCATTAAATTTTCTTTCCTCTGTCCAGCTGCAGAGATGAGTGAGCAGCTTTGGTGGGTGCCTGGCATCTGGCCCAGGTTAACCCACTACGCTTGATCAGGAAGGTTGGACCAGAGGGCCTCTAGCAAACTCTTCCTCTCTCAACCACTGTGACAATCTTGTTTCTGCTTTTTGTTACATTACAGTAGAAGATCATTTAAGTTTATTGTTTCTTTTCTACAACATTTCTCCCTCAGAGTGAAGATACACATCACTCACAAGAATCAGATGGAAAGCAGAATGCATCAGAATGTGGTTCACAGTCTGAAATCATGTAAGTAGAATTATTTTACTTTGAGGTGGCACTTGAACTAAACCTGTATCTACTCAATTTGAATATAATTCCAATTGACCATAGCAGGTTGAACCAGTCAGGAGATTGTGATGACTTTTTTCCATATTCAGTGAAGCTTTTTGGTAGAAATTTTGATTACACAGTAGCATTGCATTAGCTAAGGTCTAAATGGCAGATAGAAAAAGGGAGAAAGACTTAGCTAAACTTTGAGAAAAAAACCCTAGCCTTTCTACACCCAGCAAGAGAATGATGAAATTCTGCCACATTTTGGGTAAAGCTTAGCTGTGAAATTTAATTTTTGTTTTTTTAATAGAAGGGCCTTACTGAATTCTTTGATATTTGTGGTTGTCCATCAGAGATTATTAGCTGTACATGTCATGTGTATGGTGTATTTCTTTTCTCCTATTTGGAAACTGTTCCTCTTTCAAACTTGGTGCAAGCTTCTGTACTCCAAAATGTCTGTCTTATCTGTACTCCTTTATGAAGTTAATTTTGGTGACTGTTTCTTATACTGAGAAATCATATTTGAAGTAGTCTATGCCTAAGATTTCCATTTTTGCATAATCATCAGCTTCTTATTTCATGATACAGTTTCTTAAAGGTGATTTAGAGATGGGGTACTAGTTAATGTTAAGTTCGTTTTCATACTTCTATCTTTCTCTTTTTGAAGGGCAGCTCACTGTTATGATAAAGACTGTCAAAGCTTTATTTATCCTGTTCTAGGGAGAATATAAGAAAAGGTAGTAGTTCCCAATCTGAAGATTATTGATAAGATGTAGGGCAGTGTCAGTGTGTGAATCCCAGGACATGCCATTGCAGTGGTTAAGGACAAAGAAAGTGATGTACGTACCCCATTCTTCAGTAAGATGTGGATGCTGGCAGTAGGACAAGGTATTTGAAAAAAAAGTTTGGTTTTCCATGACTGAGAAAGGGGATGGGGGGACAGGAGAGGTGGATGCAAAACACGGTATATAGGGCAGATTTATATTGTTTCTATATAAAATTAATCACACTGACATGAATTATGAGTCCCAAGGAGAAAAAATATTCCTATTTATTTAACAGCAGGAAATACTTCCTTAAGGTATTTTGGAGTAGATTCCACTGAAAGCCAGCAAAGTTAAGGTTTATTTGATGCTCTTTTCATAACTTTGTAGCATGTCGTTTAATATCAGAAAGATGCAATGGGGTTTTTTTTCTGTTTATTTTCTTGCTACATGCAATGTGTTGACCCATGCGGTCTGTGATGCTCTTGAAGTACATCTTGAACCATAGAAGACTTTCTCTTTGGTAATAATGTATACCACCTTTCTTTGTATCTTAAGGAAAACTGAAAAGTCAGCAGATAGAAGGCGCTTGCAAAGACCTAAACCCAATTTAGTGAGGTCATCTGGAAGGAGGGAGACAGCAACACAAGACAAAATGGAAGCCAAAACTTCTTCTCCAGCCCTTGCAAATGCAGGGGAAAAGGTCAGAAAGAGGAATGTTACTTAGTATGTTGTTCTTGATGCTGCATCTGTTTTGCTTGATGGGGATACTGTGGGCCAGTAACAGAAATAATATTTTAGGAACTGCTACTATGATACCTGCACACTTGTCAAAGTGTAGTATTCCTTGTCTCAATTCCAGTGCTCTGAAGAGGAGAGCAGAAGAAACAAAAATGAAGCCACAGAAGTAGAGAACAGCAATTTGGATTCTGCATCTCAGTAAGTATTGAGATCACTTTTCCAGTCTCCTGGTATGAACTTACTATAACTGTTAATCTATTCCCTATCATTCTCCTTGAAAAAGATAGCAGTTAACTGTAAAGCTTTAATGTAAATTTCAAAATAGACTTCAGCATTTTTTTGGATGATGTCAGGTGGTACTAAGGTAGAAGGTATATACTTCTTTTCTGGAAAGTTGATGAAAGCATCGAAGTACCAGCAATGCCTATAATTTGAGAGGGGGAGAGTGATAACTATGGCTTTGCTTTCCTGCCAGCCTCAGTTATCAGGTAATGGCTCTGCTTCTGGCACTTGCAGAAGCATCTGTGGTATGAAGTCTAGTTTAATTCTTCACTTGTGTGACAAATTAATCTCTTTTTAATACATAGATAAATTGAGTTTTCATGCGTTGTAAGGCTAAAAAAAGCTTGTTTCTTATGTGAAGCAACTTGCATAAGTTTGTGCAAATCTTTCTGAAGACAACAAAATTCAAGTAAAGAAATCTGTGCAAGACTGTAGGGTGTTGATAGGCTTGAATATTATGGAATCAATGTTGCTATTGTGGATCCTTTGTGCAGAGAACCTGAAAAAGCTGCAGTTGCAAAGACAGTGGTTAGAGGATATCGACAGAGATTTAAACCTAATGTTACAAGAGCATCTGGAAGGAAAGAAGAGCCTGAAAAACGTGCAGGAAATGATAAAATATCCCATCTACAGCCTAAGGGGGAAACGGAGAAGGTATTTAATAAAGTAACATAACTGAAGATAGTAAGCTGCTGAATACAACAGTAATGTTATCTTTTTTTTCTTTACTCTTTTTGCTCCTGAGCATGAACAGGAATTAGCCACTTACTTAACCTGATTGGTATTGCTTAGTAACCTCAGCTATGGTGAGAGGTTGTTGCACAAACAGTAGATACCAGCAGTCTTTCATGTCCTGCAGCAAATACAACTTCAGGTGTTTGCTGTAGTTTTTACTGCACTTGTCTGACTGAGAAATTTATCCTGTAATTGTTTGTGTGTCATAAGCAATCTATTTTGTCTCCTCCTAGGAACAGTTACTTGGTCAGTTAGGTGATGCTGTACTTAATGCATGTAAGACAGTTCATGTCATAATGCTCTGTTTTTGTTCAGAATAATGACCAAGGTAATAGATCTGATGATACCAGTGAAGATACTGCAGAAAAAGATGACAAAGTCCTGGAGACAATGTCTCAGTAAGTATGAGAAAAATAAGAAGATAAGCACTGCTGTCCTGCAATTTACTGTTCTTGTCACTTCTGGTAGTATTTTGTAGTGTGGTAATTATAGAAGTTTTTGGAGAAACTTCTGCTCTACAGAAATTGAGGAGAAAATAGGAATCTTCATTAATTTATGAAACATATTAAGCATTTTAATTTTTAAAGTTGTACTTTTAAATTATAAGGCCATCATGGTAAATGTAAAAAAGCTAAAATTTAGTCCCTCAAAAACTAAAACAAGCCTTAGCTACTCACTTTCAATACTAAAATGCATCCATTTCAGTGGTTAAGTATTTAAGAAATAGGAGTAAGTGTTCTTAAAGTGTAGTTAAGTGTTAGATGTCAAATAAGAGAAGAAAAAAAATCAGTGTGTGGACAATGTATTGCACATATTTATTAAGTGTTGCATTTTTCTTCAGTGAAGTGGCAGCTGTAGTGTAAAAGGAATAATATGTTTTATAGAAGAGATTGTAAAAAATAAAAACTGAAAAAACCCAACTTTCCCCCAAATACTCCCCCATAAAAAAATTCACAAAACAACCTAAACCAAGAACAGAAATAAAAATCCAAAACTTGTCTTTTAAAGGGAGATAGTTGAAGAGGATTAATGGGGATAAACTGCGTGTGATAATCTGCCAGAAAAAAAATTTCAGTTACTTCTTTCATTAACCTGCTCTGTGACTTGATGCTCAGTGTAAAAAGTTGTAGAAGAATCTGACCATTCTAGTAATGCACTACTGATACTTTTACATTAGTAAGATGAAAAAAGTTAAAAAGAAGATAAAAAATATTTATGTATTTTCTGAACTCACTAAAGAAAAACTCTGAATATTTACATATTTTTTAACTCTTTATTAAATTAGGTCCATCTAGACTAGATAGGAATACAAAGAGGTCCATTATGGATCAGAAAAAGGTCTCTCTAGTGTGATATCCTGTCACCAATGGGAAGAGGAAAATAGCAGGGCAAACATAAGTCTAACTCTCAGTCCCTAGTAGATACACTTACAATTTTATTCTTTCAGGAATCTTGTGGTACATTTTAGGTAAGTGTATGTTAATAACTGTTTAAAAGAAAGGGTAAACAAAGCACCTGTTCTCCAAGTCTCCTCCCACTTTCAGATGTGGTATGTACTTCAGGGATCATATATGTTTTTCCAGGTCTAATGAAACAGCTGGTTTAAAAGAAGATAGCAAACGGATTGTGTTGAATCAAGCACCTCTAAAAAGAGGTAGAATGCAGAGACCAAAACCAAATCTAGGAAGAACTGTTGTGAGGCAAAAAGAACTGATAGAAAAAGATCCTGAAGAGGAGACAACTGAAGATGGAGAAGCAGTAAAAGGTGTCACACACTGTCGAGATGAAAACAGTGATTCCTGCCTCAAAAGTGTATGTTTCTTGAGCAATTGCTTATGCATGCTGTTTTGTTGAGTCCTTAATAGAAGCCTTGGTAACAAAGACCTAGGTACATACTAGACAATTTGTAGGGATAGGCTTTGCATGCTTTATTTATTATTTCAGAAAAAACCTAAATTTATAGTAATAAAATTTCCTCATTTTTGCACTTGGGTTCTGTTTTCCATGGTGTTACGTTTAAGCACAGTCAGCAACCAGCTACCAGCTCACTTGCTCACTGCCCACCAGCAGTACCGAAGATAGAACTGGAAGGGTAAAAGCTGGAAAACAGGGGCTGAGATGAACCCCTGAGTGCTGGATAACCCTGAATAAGGTTTAGTAGGGGAAGCAGAAGCTATACTTATGTGCAGAGCATAACCAGAAACTCTTCTGCTACTTGTGATGAACAGGCAGGTGGTGTTCAGTCACCTCCAGGAGAGCTGGGCTTCATCACATGTAATTGTTACTTGGGAAGACAAAAGCCATTTCCCCCACTTTGTATACTGAGCTTCCTGTCCATGCCTCAGAAGGACATGGAATATCCCTTTCGTCTTTGGATTACCTGTCCTGACTATGTCCCCTCCCATCCTTCCATGCCCCTCCAGCTTCCTCTCCAGCTTGGCAATATGACAAGCAGAAAAGGCCTTGGCTCTGTGTAAGCTCTGCTCAGCAATAATTAAAACATCTCTGTACTATCAACCCTGTGTGCAGCATAAACCCAAACCACAGCCCCATACTTAACACTGTGAAGAAAGCTAACTCTACTCTAGTCAAAACCAGCATACATGGAAATGGAATATATCTGACTTGGTTGTATTGTGATACCAGATCTGAAAAGAGAAATGCAAAGAAAAAATGCCTCAGAAGATGAACCACTTAAAAGAGAAAATATAAAGAACTTCTTACTTTTATAGTAGACCCTGATATTAGTTGCATGACAAGAAGAAAGAGAAATCTTAGTGTTTCTGTAGAACATATTTAAACTTTCTCATTTTCCTCCTGCTGTCCTAGAAGAGAGATTGAGTAAATATTTCATCTTAACAGAGTGGAACTTTTATTCGTTTTAGGATTTAACAGTTCATGAAGGCATGCAGCCATCCAGTGTGACGTTAGAAGATGTTTCTGCAGATTCTGAGATGAACTCAAATACAAGACAGTGTTTCCAAGAAAAGTTCTCAGAAGCAGAAAGCAATGAAAGTGAAAAGGGATTGTCAGATGTCTCCAAACAGGTTTCAGATTCTAGTACAGGGTAAGGTTATTTCACTTCAATTGAGAGAAGGAATGGTTCAAAGCTACCAATATCTCTAGGTATTATACTATATTATATTCAACTCTGGCACTACAAACAAGTTTTATATATATAAAGACATATTTAATCAAGACAATACTAGACTTCAATTAACAAAGCCCCAAGAGCTTGAAAGCATTAAATTGATATGCTCTTGGATGTTAATTTGATCTTTGGACTATTGGCCTAATTTTCAAAAAAATGCATTTCTCTAATGTTCAGTCCCTGTGATTGTCTTCTCCATGTTGGTCTCCACTGTGCATTCTAATGTGCTTATATAGATCCTTGAGTACAGAGTCTGGTTTGTTATCAAAGTGCCTCTTAAAAAAAAATACTCAACCACAGGTATTCTGTAAGTCTTCTGGGTAGTTTTAAACATGATTAGAGGAAGATATTTGTAAAATGTATGTATCACGGTAAAATGTCTCCACTTGTCTTCCAGGTCTCAAGTGGAAGTGGCAGTTAACTTCTTTGCTTACCTGTTTATAAGATACAGAGGCATTTAGTGATGATGAGTGTGTTTTTGTTGGATCTTTTTCATGTCACTAATGTTATTGCTCTGAGAGCTGTCTACAAGTATGCCATATTGTCCCATGCCTTTGATTGTTCTTTTGCTTGTTTTTGCAGAGAATCTCATCCTCAGAAGGAAAAGGAGAAAACTGTTGTATCATCAGCTTGGCTACTGAGGACACGATTCCAGAGACCAAAGCCAAATTTAAGAACAACTAGTAGAAAGGAAGTTCTGGATGTAAATAGTAAAGGTGCATCGCAGAAAGATACCAACAAGGAAGAAAGTTTGACACAGTGTGATAGTGAATGTAGCATCCCTCCTGACACAGATGTAAGGCTTTTGGTTTTTTCCTGTAGTTATATGTGAGCTTCTGGTTTTGTGAGATGAAGTACTGATGATTTAAAAAAACACATAGTTAACTTTTTGAAACAATTTTTTCAAAAGCTTAAATTTTCCACCTTAAAACTTGTGTAGTTATCACTTGATCATATGTGAGGAGAAGAAGAAGACTCACATATGATGATATGATGAATCTCTTTTTACATGTCCGGATGTCTTTCTGACCCAAAGTGGCATTATAGAGATGACAGGGAAGAAAGAAAAAGTATTAATAGAAGATGGCACAGATTTCAGGCTTTTTTGTCTTAAATAAAAAAGTGTGTATTTGTCCTGGAAAGACTGGGAAATC
>VYZP01029588.1:0-10987 GCA_013400635.1 Hypocryptadius cinnamomeus
ACAGGCAACTGCACACAATTGCCACCCTTTCCTCAGGAAGACAAAAGTCACGCGGCCAGGTTCCTGGTGTCAGTTTGCAGGGGGCTCTTGGGACTCTCAAAAAAGGCATAGGTTGCTGTGGTGGCTGATTCCATCTGGGAGGCATCCTGAACCTTGTGGAACCTCAGCAGGCAGCTGGCCACTCAGGGCCACAGGCAATTGCACAAAATTGCCACCCTTTCTTCAGGCCAGGTTCCTGGTGTGAGTTTGCAGGGGGTACTTGTGATGGTCAAAGCAGCCTGAGTTTGCTGTGGTGGCAGATTCCATCTGGGAGGCATCCTGCGCCTTGCGGAACCTCAGCAGGCAGACAGCCACTCAGGGCCACAGACCCCTGATCAAAAATGCCAGCCTTTCCTCAGTGAAACAAAACTCACCAGATCTGGTGTGAGTTGGCAGGAGGCGCTTGGGATTCTCACAGCTCCCTGAGTTTTCTGTGGTGCCATCTTGGATCTGGGAGGCATCCTACACCTTATGGAATCTCAGCAGGCAGCTCTCCCCTTTGGGCCACAACTCTGATCATCAATTCCCGTGGTTTCCCTGGGAAACTACTTGTACCTGCCCAGGTTCATGGTGTCAGTTTCTACTGGGCACTTTGTATTATCCAAAAGCCCGAGTTTGTGGTGGTGGCATCTTGGGTCTTGGAGGCATCTTGCGCTGTGTCTAATTTTAGCAGTTGGCCATCCTCTCAGGGCCACCAGCGTTGTGGTTTTCAGAAGCCTAATCTGACGTGTAACCCTAGTGGTACTCATAACCCTTATGTAGATGTGGCTGTGACATGTGCATGGGAATTAGGCTGGTGCCAAGGAGAGACTTTGGGATACAGCAAAGTTCTTGTAGTTGTGTGGTCCCCTTGGCATATCTTTTCTTGATGCAGTGTGCCTGGAGCTCTGGGCTTTGTATTTTCAGAACCCTAACCCTAGGCGTTCCCCTAACCCTAGGGAGTGCAGGAAAAGTAGTCTTGAAGCTCTGGGCTTTGTGGTTTTTGGAACTCAAACCTAGGCGTAACCCTAACCCTAGGTGCGTGAGTAAAACATGGAAACTAACTGCAGGAACCTGGACTGGTGAGTTTTGCTTCCCAGAGAAAAGACCGGCACTGGTTTTCAGGGACCTGTGGCCCAGGAGTGGCCAGCTGCGTGCTGTTGTTTTGCAAGGCGCGGGATGCCTCCCAGACCCAAGCTTCCACTATCTTCAACTTGGGCTGCAAAATGCGGTGCTGAGTGCTACCTGCACACTGACATCAGGAATGTGGGGTGGTGAGTTTTATTGTGCAGGATTTCTCTCCTACAAAGCTGCCAGCATCTGACCATAACCACAATTACTCTCCTGGGCTTAGAACTCACAGCCCTCGGACCGACAATGTCTTACCCTATCTACTCTGTCTACCTCTGGCCCTTTCTACTGCAGTCCTAGAACTCCACGTTTTCATCGAGCATCCCCTCTTACCCTGATCCTGACCCTAGAAGTACTCCAAAGCATCCCTAAATACCCCTTAAAAACCCCTTACAATACTGTAAAAAACAAAATCCTAAGAAACCCTCAAGAATCCCCTATATATCCTTAGAAGATGTGGAAAAATCCTGAAAATAACCTGCTCAGCCTCCAAGACCAACGTTTTGCCCTTTAACCCTCAGATATGTTCCCTACTTTTTTGCAGTGGGTCTTGTTTTCCTCTGTGGGTTCTGTCCTTGTCCTGGTGTCAGGGTTGCTGTCCTGTCCCACCGGGAGGGTCTGGTCTCACTGTTAGGGCTGCTGTGTTGTGCTCCTGTTGGAGAAAAAGGCGGTTGTTAAGGGGGCTGGTTAGGGTGAGGATAGGACTGGGGTGAGAGGTGGTGTAGCTGTACCCTAACTTGCCTCCTAAGCTGTACTGTGTAGCACTGATATCCACTGGACTGTCTAGCCCTCAAGCCCTCTCCCTTTACCCCTCAACCCCTCCCTCTGCCCCCCAGCCCTCAGGCTCTGTCTGTCACCCTCAAGACCCCCTTTAACCCTCAAGTCCCCTCTCAGCTGCCCCTCAGCTCCTGTGTGTCACCCTTAATCCCTCTCCTTTGCCCCTCAGCCCCCAGCTTCTCTGTGTCACCCTCCAGCTACCCTGCCACCCTCAGCATCTCTATGTGTCACCCGTTGTCCCCTCTCCCTGTTCCTCCCTCAGCTCCCAGCCCCTGTCACCCTCAAGCTCCCACATTGCCCCTCAGCCTCTCACATGCCATGAAGATGCATGAAACCCTAAAAATTCCCTAAAAGACCCCTAATCTTTAAAATGTCCTAAAACCTCCACAAAAACCTAAAAATAGCCTTAGAGTACCCTTAAAATACACTAAAAATACCCTAGTTATAAAAAACTCCTCTAATACCTCTAAAAATCCTTAAAGAACCTTTACAAAATCCCTAAAAATACCCTTAAATAGTGCTAAAAGAGCTCTAAAAATACTTCAAAAATCCTTAAAATGCCCTGATAAGACCCTAAAAAACCCCTAAAAAGTCCCTCAAAAACCCTAAATATACTCTAGTCCTAAAAATTCCTCAAAATATTGTCAATAGTCCTGAAAAAATCCCTAAAAATTGTTTAACAGTCCTAAAAAAGCTCCGAGAACATCCCAAAAATTCTAATTAGTACTAAGAAAGCCCTTAAGATACCCTAACAAAATCTTTTAAAAGCCCTGAAAAAACCCTAAAGGTATCCTAAACATTCCCAGAAAATTCCTAAAAAACTCCTGCACAAAAATATCCTCCCCCTAAAATATCCTTTTAAAGCACTTAAAAAAAACCCCTTAAAAGACTACTCAGCCCCCAATCCCTACCTGTAACTCTCTAGAGGATAAACATCATCCCTGCNGTGAAGTGAGGGATGGGGTAGGGTCCGGCTGGAAGTACGAGTAGGAGTGTGGGGTGAGGAAGGGGACAGCAGAAGAGGGCTAAGGGGAAGCGGTAAGGGTTAGGAGAGGCCACCCCATATCTCCCAGACCGAAGTTGCAGAAAAATAAAACTCTGGTTGCCTGGGCACTGCCAAACACCACCTACAAACTGACTTCAGGAACCTGGGGTGGAGAGTTTTGGTAATCACAGCAAAGGGTCGGTGTTTGCAATCAGTGATCTTCTGCCTTCTCCAATTCTGCACAGCGCACAATGCCTCCCAGACCGAACCTGCCACCACTGCCAACTCAGGCTGCTTTGACAGCGCCAAGTGCCTCCTGAAAACTGACACCAGGAACCTGGGCTGGTGAGTTCTCTGTCCCAGGTTAAAGGGCCGGGATTTGGGAATTCCGCATCCCAAGTATTCCCAAAATTCCCAAATGCTGGAATTCCCAAATTCTGGAATTCCTGACCCCAAATATTCCTAAAATTCCCAAATTCTGGAATCCCTGAATCCCAAAATTCTCCAATCCTGGAATTCTCCAGCCCAAATAGTCTCAAATTACCTGAATCCTGGAATTCCCAAATCCCGGAATTCCCAAATCCCAGAAATTGGGATCTCAAATATTCCCAGGGATCCCCAAATCCTGGAATTCCCTATCCCAAATATTCCCAAAATTCCCAAATCCCGGAATTCCCCAATCCTGGAATTCCCAAAATCTGAGCTAAATCATGGATTTGCAGTGAAAAATCAGATTTGTGTTTACAATATGGAAACAATATATGCTGCGAACTTGCAGCTAAAAGAATAAAAACTTGGTTTTGATGTGCAGTTTTTGGAACTAAGTAATTATCATCTCAAAAATGCTCTTAGTGAGCTGGTGTAAATCACGCCTTCACTTGTCAGAGCAGTAATTTGGTTTAAGAGGATGTGTGGGTCTGCAAGGCAAGCGAAGGTAAGCTGCTGAGCTTTATGGGACTCTGTTCTTGGTTTACAAGTGGGATGAACAGTTCAATCCAGCCTTTATGTTTTAATAGTAAAAGCAAATAGAAAAAAGGCTAAATACATATGAGAACCAAGGGCTTTTTGGTACCTCAAAGAAATGCCAGTAGAGGCTGCAGAGATGTCATAAATCAAACCTACAAAACAAAGGCTGACCTTAGCTCAGGATATCTTAAGTTGGCATTCTCTTCCTGGAAAAATACAGAGAACCTGCTATTAAAAGAAGAACTTTTATCATATCTACATTTATGGCAAAAAGCTTTAGTACATTGAAAACCTGGACTCATTTTCTAATGAGTTCCTAGAGGCTAATCCTAAAGCCATTGCAGACAAGAAAATGTCATCCTGACAAGGTCCCAGGGAAGGGCTGTCTGTGTGCAGCACCAGAATGTGCAGAGGTTTTCTGGAGTTCTGGAACTCCAAATGCATTAGTGTGGGAAGCAGGCCTGCAGTGCCTTGAGCTGCTGGTCCAGTAGTCTCTGCCCAATGCAGCCTCTTCATCTTAAAACAAAAGAACCCCCAAACTCCAAGCCAAGCAAAACACCCAACCTCAGAAAATTCTGCAAAACTATGGTAAATGTCTTGTTTTAAAACTGCACCAAGCCAAAGGTTTCAAATAAGCAGAGCTGTTTTCTGTAGAAAGGAAGGAGCTGCAGCCAGCTGTGTTTATCAGCTCAGGGATGCGTGGTTACCATGGCCCACAGGACAGGGTGCAATGCTGTGTGCTCAGTTAATCACTGTACAAAATGCCTCAGCACTTGCCCAGCCTGCAGGCCTGGAACAAGGTATTGGGCAAACAGGGTCTTCAAAGCAACAGGGCTGAGATTCTGAGGGTGGATGGCCAGAAGGCAAGTCCTGTGCTGAACGGCCATTGCTCACTTGAGTGCACAATATGTCAACTACATCTAGATTTAACATAATCATCCTTGACTAATATGAAGAGAAGGGAGAGGGTTTAAATGCTGAATAAATAAATCACTTCATTTCATGTTATCAGAGAGAACAGATGGTCAGTTTAGTGCGTTTTCTGATTGCTTATGTTTTCAGGAGATCAACACTCGTTTTTGCACAGAAGGTTTTCCAGTGTGTAATGTGTATACATCAAGCAACTTTTTGCTCTTATCTTTGAGGAGTGCCTTGCTAGTACCTTTTAGGCAACTAAAAAGTCTCAACATCATCAGAAAAAAGTATTTTTTATCAGTTTCTCTTTCCCTTGTATATTTATTGTAGTGCTAGTTCTTAATAAAGGTAAGAAGTGGCTCAGGACACCACACCAGAAGAGCTGGATGACTGCATGTCCTGTCATATGGGTATTGTACTATATAAAATGTTTCTATATGTCTTCATTTTTGCTCTTTGGAATTGTCCTGTAATTTCCTGCCAGCCTCTGAGAAATGCGTTCCTTGAGAGTTATCTCAGATCCAGAGTTCAGTGCCTGCAGCACTTGGGTTAGTTGGCCTGGCCTGCTGTTGCTGTAACTCTTGCCGTCCCACCTTCTTTCTTTCATGAGGAATTGTATGCGGAAATTAAGTGTAGGAGTGTTTCAGCTTACTTTAATGATTTAATGATTGCTGCCTAAATGCAGGGAAGAGGAGCAAACCCCTTCTGTAGCGTTTGATTTATTAAGAGAACATAAACAGCAAAAGGGAAAGTCTCCATTCTGAAGCCACACTGATAGAAAGCAAGTTTGTCATGGTCTTCTCAAGCAGCAATAAATACTTCTCTGTTACCTATAATTTCTTAAAAGTAACACCTTTACTACTTCCCTGTGTGTAAAAGAAAATGAAGCAACAAATGCTTGGACCCTAATAATAAAGTAAGTCCAAACTCTGAATCTAAGATCCATTTATATAATGAGGTTGATTTCTAAATTTCTGTTTTCTTCTGGTAACCCTTTATTTCTCTGCCTAATCTTGGTTAAAACAAAAATCAAATCCTCTTTTGATGATGTCTTTTGTGCAGTGGGCAGGAATGAGGGCTACTATCATGTGGTCAACTACTTATCAGTGCCCTTAATTTCCACATTCCTGCACTCTGACTTTGTAATCATGGCACTGAGGGTCAGGATCCTGCTATTCAGGGCTGCTGGTTTTTTGTGAAAGTGATGGTTAGAGGAGATCTCTGTTTTCTGTCATGCCTGGTTTGGAGACAATAGCAGAAGCAGGAGAGTATCAATTTCTGTCATGTATTAGATTAGTGATCAGTTTACATGACAGAGCAGGCTCTTCATTGAATTAACTTGAAAAGGGATTATATCAATAAATAGCAGGAAGAGGAAGGCCATGTTAGCTACTATTTGTTACAAACACTTCTTCAAACATCTTGTTCAATATCTTTATTCTTTACAGAGGGTCAGACAATTACTGTCCACAATTAAATCAGGTTTTCTATAAGTTTTTATTGGAAGGAGTAGTTGACTTCTGGATTGTATCCTAATGGGAGGAGAGGGGAATGCTGTGATGGTGTTTGGTTTTTTCCCCCCTCTAAATCTTCTGTATAACTGGCAGCTTTGAATATGCTCACTTGAAAACCAGGAAAAAAACCCCTCAAAACACACAAGCTGCTACTTTGAGTCACACAATGATTTTGAAGAGAAAGACAGGTGAGTTGTCTGTGTTTTCATGGGAATGTGTTGGAAGGAACCCTACTGAATAAGAGCTAATCTTCAATGAATCCACAAGGACCTTAAGTGACTGAACACGTCAGTGGAAGATGTCACTCCCATGAAAAAGATAGACCTCTGTGGGCTTTACATTTCTTTCCTGAATGTAGAAGAATCACAGATTATAAAAATATAGTTACAAAGCATTTGCAGCATTCTGGACTCTTTCAGGAGTCTCCAAATATTTTTTCAATAGATTCAATTTTGCCTGAAAATCTGCATGCAATTTGAATTAAATTCACTATGTTTCAGGGCTCAAGCAGCATGTCTTCCATCCAATGCAAAAGGGAGATGGATTTCAATTAGGTGTTCCCATTATAATCTGGGGTATATCCACCATATACTATACTATAATCTGGGTAATCCAATACTATATTATTAATATTACTATAGTAATATTACCCATATTACTATAATCTGGGTAATCTCCACCTGTAGTTTTCATCAAAATTGTTGGGAAGTGCAGTATAATGTATGGTCAGGATTTGCCCACTACCAGCAGTGCGCCCATTATCTTAGTTTAAAAAAAGGTGTGTGAGTGTATATTGGCTTCTCACAGTAAATCACTTAATTGTGACAGGCAGTTTGTATGGGATTTGAAAGTAGATCTCTATATTTTGTGCACGTAACACATACAATGATTTATGTTCTTTCATTGCCATGATGATTCTGATTACTAATTTGTGGATGGATGGAATGTAGGAGAATAGAGATAGTGATGAAGGTAATCTCACCCCTAAGGAGTTACAGCTGAATTAGGAACAGGCCTGCCCTTAATAGGCCACAGCTGTGTCCAATGAGGATGGGTATTGTAAAAGAGTAGATCGGCTGGTCCAGAAGTTAGACGGAGTTCGTTGGCTGTGCTGTGAGGAAGACGGAGTCGGTACTGGGAGGAGGTGCTCCTGAGAAATCACCAAGTATGGAGATTTTGCAATAAGGCAACAACACTAATTAGACTGATAAAGCCGATGTTCCCAGAGATGTATTGTGATGTTGGCAGAGTAGAGTCAGTACTTGCTTTAAAATGTGTTTCATAGTGGTGTTTTGTTCTGAATTTGATTTTTATAGAATTTTTTTTGTGCCTGCCCACAAGGCAAATGTGAGGGCAGTGGTATTAATTCAGTCCATCCATGGGTCAGCAGCAGCCCCCTGCTAGTCCCCTGAAGCTCTCCTGCCTTACTGTAGCTGTTGCAATGCAGGGATGTTGAAAACTGAAATGAGTTTCCCTCCTGCCCCTTAATACATACCATTCGGCAATTGGAGGATATCTACTCTGCACAGCTGATGAAAGAAGTTAAACGTCCATCTTTCCTCACTGATCCATACAAAAAAGTTGTGTCATGCATACATCGATAGTTCTTTTTCTCAAGCAATAACTTAGACTTGTGTTTTAGACAATACCAATTTCAAAGCCATGTTAAAATTACTTGGTGTCTTGGCTTCTTACGATGGTGGTTTTGTTATTTTTTTTTCTTTGTGACAGTACTATGATGTTTAAAAACTTTTAATTAATACTTGGAGTGGTTGCTTGTGTGCATGTCTTTTCCCTGAGAACAATTTTAGAGGTGTAGCTTACCCTATCAAGGTGGTTTAGGATTATATAGTGTATTAATATTGTTCATCTGCTGTATCATGTGGTCTGGACAGTTTTAGGTGTGTCACTCCTTTGTATTATAAGGGACAGAGCACTTCCACAAGGGAGAAGTGAATTTCTGAGTGCTGTGGTGCTATTGATAGGGCTGGTGTATCCAGATTAGCTGTAATGCTAAAGAACAAAGGTGAGTGTAGCTGTGGTTCAGTGCTGAAAAGAGAAGGATAAAATATGGAGTTGTACAGTAAGCATAGGAAGGGAGATGTTTTGATGAGGTTAATGAAGTGTTCCCTGTTCAGAGAGACTTGACAGAGCTATCTGGAGTTCGGTCATTTCTGATTTCTGTTTAGAGAGATGGGGAGAATTAAATGGAAGATGCAAATTGTTGTACTTTAAATGAGAATTTGTGTGTCTTTGGAGTGCCATATGAAATTTGTGTGTGAGACTGAATCAAATCACTAATATGTGAGTAAGTGCTTGGCTTTTGGTGTGATTTAGTTTTGATGTGCCTTAAACATGTGAAGATGGAATTGGTCCTCTGCTGCTGATCAACTTGGCATCAGCTAATTTAAATAATCTTCATTGTGGGTCTCAAGAAAGCTGCACATCCTTTTATTTGATATTGCAGTATGAATAATAATGTTTGTTTCTGAGCTGCTGCTGCTGCTGAGAGGACACCAGCCTTTGCCTTTGCTCCTCCTTACTCTGATAAACACAGCAGCCCCTCTGATGGGTCAATTCAGTGACAGTCACTGTTATCTAGCTGGAGGTGTATGTTGCAGGCTGGGGCTGTGGTGTCTCATAGCTTTGCCAGCTGCTGGCACATGCTGATAATGGACTCCTTGTTAAGCAGCAACTTCAATGGAAAAAAGCAGGTGAACTTAGGTAAGCCTGTCTGTCTTAGGCTGCAGTGAATCAAATTCACCTGAGGGCTTGTGGGTGAAATGAGCAGTATTCCATTTCTCTATATGCATGATGAACTCTGAGATGGCAGAAGCCTCACTACCAACAGGAAGGAGCTGATAAGGCAATCTTCTGAACTTTGCCATCTGGAATATAAACATTAGGATTTTCATCTTATTCCTGTCCTCATTGAGATAAACATTGCAAAGGAAACCCAGCCCAAACCAAAGAATCAAAATCAATAACAGAGAAAGATGGTGTGAAGTTAAATGCCCTGGGACATTACTGGTGGTATATTATAATGTCTTTGAGCCTCCCTCACCAGGGGAGTGTTGTGCAAGAAGTGTGGAACACAATGGTCTGAGGGAGACAAAACATTGCTACAGAAGCAATGAGCAACAGGATTGACTGGGGCAAAACAACAGGATAGCAGGGAATGCAGGCTGGGCAGGACCATCCAGAGCTACCAGGGCATATATTGGGAAAGTTAATGGGAAGGGGTCATTGGGTCCCTGGGCCTTTGTTAGGGTTTGGGAGGAACCTTAGTATCTTAATTTTCTCTTTCACGAATTCCTCAACTTCACACTGGTAATACTAGCCTGTGATCAAATGAAAAGATGGGATTTAGACAATGGTGCATGTAACTGGATTTGTCAACTTTCATTCTTACCACTAGACTGAACATTTTAGGCTTTGGTGTATTGTACCAATCAATGCATATTTTCTTTTCCCTTGGCAAGTCAGGACAGCAACTAAGACATCCAGGGAAAATTCTGGTTCTTTCATTTTATTTGTGTGTAAATGTTATGTGTAAACATCATGAAGCAGATGCCCTTAAACCAGTAGAGGAGTTGTGAACCTGGCGGCAGCAACTAACAGGGAAAAAGTCAAGAAGTACTGGCAACAAAATTAAGACTCCTAAACACTAAGAATACTAAAGTAAATATGGGGTTAGACCAAAGTGCTCAAGGTAAAAAGACAGGTCTTGAATTATTTCAAATGACCTAGTAGCCCTTAACAGGAATTATTTGTTGAACAGTTTCACCATCTTACAGAGCTGAAAGCAAACCCCCTTAGCCATTAATCACCTGCTACACAGTAGGAGGGAGGGGAGGTTGGTGTTGGGAGCCAGCATTTCAGGTCTTACTTTTTTGTTTGTTTTTGTTTGGTATTTTATTTATTTTTGTTTTGTTTTGTAAGCACTTGGATCTTGTTTAGGTAGAAATAGCTGTATTAGCATTTCCTAAAGATCTTGCTCTGCCTTGTGTTCACAGGATGGAAACTGCGGTGTTTTGTCAGGGTGAAATGCAAAGCAATTAAAAGTAGTATGCAAAGAGTAGATTCAGATGAATAATAAGTACTAACATCTAATGATAACTTTGAGTTGACACATCATCTGTCTTTCCAGAAATGATTTCTCAATGAAAACCTCACAGCTGCTGATGTAAAAGAGGCAACGGACAAGTGTTTTGACAGTTTCTTTTGTTTGCCAAAGCTTCTGCTAGAGATGTTCATGCTGCTCTCAAGTGTTC
The DNA here is from genome assembly GCA_013400635.1 of Hypocryptadius cinnamomeus. Lineage (NCBI taxonomy): Eukaryota > Metazoa > Chordata > Aves > Passeriformes > Zosteropidae > Hypocryptadius > Hypocryptadius cinnamomeus. The sequence continues at coordinate 10,581 of VYZP01029588.1, forward strand.
ACAAAGATCTTTAGTAAGGGAGTAAATTACCCTCTTGAAAAGTGGACAATCTTAAGTTCTGTTGTAATAAATATCACTCTTAGCAGCTCGAGGGACATCAATTACCAGTTATAAGTTTATATAATTCTTAATTTATAAAAAAAGCCATTGGAATTAAGTATACTGCTATTGAAGTCTTCATACCAAGATTTTGTTTAACTTTCTTCCTTTTTATTTTTTTGCTGGTGAAAGGAAAACAAATTATTTAGAGGAAAAAGTCAGACAATAAAACCCACAAACAAAAAAGTATTTTATTTTCCCTCACTATTGAAAAGTAAAAGCTGCATGGAAGTCATTTCAGAAACCAAAATTTTAATTCATGGCTTCCATCTGAGTGAGTTTTGAGTAACCACAAGTTCTGGAATAAA
>VYZP01029589.1:0-89641 GCA_013400635.1 Hypocryptadius cinnamomeus
CCCGCCGCGGGAGCGAGGGGCAGCGGCCGCGTGGTCCCGGTCCCGGTCCCATCCCGTCCGATCCCGTCCCGTCCCCTCCCGGCCCGGACGCAGCTCCCACCATCTTGCCGGCGTGCGCGAGGGAGAGAAAGGGCGCGGCTCTCGCGAGAGCGGGCAAAGGCGCGCGGGGCGGGGCCGAGATCTCGCGAGGCTTCGCTGAGGCGGGAGCGACGGGCGCAGCTCTGAGGGGCCGGGCCCCGCCCAGCGCAGCTCTGAGGGGCCGCTCCCCGCCCGCTCCCGCAGCGGAAAAAGCGGCGTTTTGAACAGAATTTAGGAATATTTGCAAGTTCGGTCACTTTATTAAACATCCATACAGTGGGGAAATGAACACTACGTCCTTAAACACAATTACTTGCCACACTGGAGTGTGAATTCCTGGAGTGTTACTGTTTCTTAAGCTTGGTTTCTAGGTTTTTGGGTTTTTTTAAATGGATTTTATACTGTTAAGATTTTAAACAAAACTTTACCAATTTTAAACACAGACCTCAGCACTGGATTTGTTTTTCTTTAGAATTTTCATGGTGCACTTACAATGTTCCATGCTGAGGAACACCATTAGTTTTAACTAACCTAGTGGGGAAAATACCTCATTTCTTAGTTTTTGTTCATCCGATCCCCTCAAGCACAGACCTCCAGGTACCACAAGGGTTGTTTCACACAGCTGTAGTCTGAGGATCAAAAAGGCACCCACAGATTTTTTGGGCCATGATCGCACCTTGTCCAGTGGTATCCCCTGATTCACATTACAAAAATGGGAACACGCTGACAGATAACACAATGTTTAAAAGCTTTCCGCTTTAATTTTTAAAGTGCAAATGGAGCAAAACAGCTTTGGCACAGGAGATGGGTTTTACAGCACAACATTCTTGTACATTGGCATTCCGTGGCTTTGTCTTGCCTTTGCAGTAACTCCACAGCATGTCCTGATACAGTTTTATCCATCATTTTCTGAAGAGGAATTATGTATTTCCCCCTAGATTTACCAGCAGCTGTTGTTTATAAAAGGCCAGAAGCCACCTGTACAAGTGACGTTACTCCTTCCACTCTCAAGAATTACATTAGGAATCATTCTGGAACTTGGAGCGTATCACACAGTAAAACTAATGGAAGTTACCAGTTGTGGTGACATCTCCTCTGAAGCAAAAGCACCTGGTATTTTACAGACATTTCATGTACACTTAAGAAGCTTTTGTGTGTTTTGGAGTGTGAGGGAGGTAAGTGAAAAAGGAAACGACTTCACCTTTTCCGTGAATAGCCCCTGGGATTTGCTCTATGAGGCTGATAGCACACCAGAACCACTGTCAGGTTAGGAACTGCGCAAGCCTCAAAGCCCATCTAACTACGGCAGTCACGCTGCAAATGACGAAAACCAGAGCCTGGTGAGTTTCCTCTAAAGGTAGGAGGCTTCAGCTAATTTTCATTATCTGTCAGACCTGCAACATATTGAAGCATTTTATTTATTTGTTAATATTTTCTTCTTCAGACTATGGGAAAACTTACAGAACCTCAACAAGAGTTCTGTTTCTACATCAAGGAAGAATGTGACTTGAGCACCACGCACAGCACAAAGCCAACTGAAAATACCCTAGGTCAAGAGCAGTATGTGTGATACAACGATAAAATCATTTGCTGCTAACCCCTGAAAAAAATAAAAATGTTTTAACAGATGCTTCTGTTGGGATAAAATTTTTAAAAAGGGGTATAAAATGCCTTGTCTTAGCCCTGGTGAAAAACGCTGAAGAAACCCCAAACTACCTGATGTGAAATAGCAAACCTACCAAAAGACAGGTTCGTGATAACCACTTTACACTTTAATTACAAATTCATTTAAAAATCACAGGCGAGTTGCTGGGTTTGTACCTGCTCCACGTGAGGAAGTGCAGAGGTTGGCAATGAATATAAACAAAGAGGTCTATTTACAGAGTTTATTAGGATCCATCCATCCATACATTAGGAAAGGCTGTACTGTACCTACTCGCTGCAGCTTGCATGGCAGAGAGCTGAGATCTCCCCAGGCTTAGCATCTTAGTGCAGAGTGGGTTAGAAGGACTTTACTGACCAGAGTTCAAACCAAGTGGAGGTTCTGTAACGTGAACCGTACCTCATTATCAAGTTACTTTGTTATTTCTCCTTTAAAATCAGTTCAGAGGAAACAGACAGACAGACAGACAGACAGACAAGCGCCTGTGCCGCACGAGAGCAGCCCCGTGCGTACAACCTCTCCCACGTACCCGAGCTCATTCACCCCGCAGTGTTCAGGCATCAAACATCCCTTTGAGTCAGTGGTTCTGCTGAGACAGTCAGCTGCACATAATCAGCTACTCGTTTTTGCACCAAGCATAACTCAACTCATACTAAAGAAAAAAACCAAGCACCTGGTATTCTCAGGAATATACAAATATTTACCACAGTTTTCTCGCTCATTACAAAATCAGTTACAAAAGCTTACAGCACATTATGTACAGACTCTGCCCAAAACCACGGAGGAGCCATCACCGACACACTGACACGGCATCCGTGGGCCATCGCCTGGAGCTGCCCCAGCTCGCTCCGCTCTCCTCCCGCTCCGCACTCCAGCGCCGCAGGTGTCTCGCGCAGTGCCATAAACAGGTTTTGGGTTGGTGTTTCAGCAGGAAGGAGCTAGTTCTTCTTGTGAAGGAACTTCATTTTGTTACCTAGAGGAAGCACACCGTCAGTCCCCAGCAGATAGCAGAAGTCAATCCAAAGTGACAGCAAATGGGCCTAACTCGTAATCAGCACCAGCAGGCAGAGCTGAGTTACAGAACACCGACTGCTCCAACCCCTTCTTGTTCCACTCCTCGATTATGCTTTGGTTCCCCCATCCCCAAGTGAAAATGAAAGTGTTAACAAGGACCGTCATTAAATCTGGTTTTATCACCTTTAACTATATTTTCATTGTTTTCTTTTTTGTAATTCCTATCACGCTGAAACCGCTGGACTACCTCATTTCACCTCGGGTACGGCTTTTTCAAATGAAAAAAAAAAAAACCAAACCGAAAACCACCACAACCAAAACCCACCATGACCAGGAAAATTCATTTCAGAAATACTTCTAAAGATTTTCCTCACCGAGACCTCGCAGGAACTTGTTTACTCCACTTTGTTCCGTGTCCGGGAGCTCTTCCAAATACTGTTCCACCCTCTGCTCGAAGAGCCCTGCGGCAGACGGAGGCAGGGATCAGGGACGGGGTGAGCCGTGCCCGGCTGCTCCCGCGGTCCCCGCCCCGGCAGCCTCCGCTCACAGCGACCTTCCGGTTAACCGGGCAGGATTTTAGGGACGCGTTTCCGCTTTCCCGGTGAGCGCGGGGGGACGGAGGGACGCTGCCGCAATCCGCGGGACCCGAGCGGGGCAGCCAAACCTGCACCGCACGGAGACACCCACCCGTACCTTTAGCCCTGCATTTCCTCAGCTCTCTGTCCTGGATGAAGCCAGCGAACATTTGGGATTCCATGAAAACTTCCAAGAAGCGGCGGATACTCTTGGAGGCCACCGATTTACGGAAAGCCTCCCTTTGGAAGGCACGCTCTCCTTTTTCATTCTGGGTTAGGAACAGGGAATAATGGCCAACTGTCTCCACAAAGAATCGGATAAAAACCTCAGACACTAATCCATTCAGGGTGTTACATTCTGCAAAATAAGGCAGCAATAAGACACCAAAATGAGCTGCTACCAGAGCTGTCAGCATTTTCCCCGCAGGGCCAGGCTGTGCATCTCCCGGTTCCCTATGCCGCGCTGGCAGCTGGCAGGAGCGGCAGCGGCTCCTGGCAGCGGCTCCCTGCACACCTGGATGCGCGTGGAGAGGGTGACAGCGCCACGACCACGGGTGCCTGTCTCCGTCTCTCTGGGTGCCTCAACTGTCTCCGTCTCTCTGGGTGCCTCTCAGTGAGCCNAGTACAAATGCACACTACAACATGTGCCAGTCTGCAGAATTGGTGTTCCGTGACCAAGAGTCAGCGAGAATTGCAAATCCTCAGCAAACAGCAAATTGAACGTTTCACGGGTGTTTCATCAAAATCCTATTTTCACTCTTGAGCAAATTCTCTTCAAAAACTTCTGAATGACTCAGCGTTAAAATAGTTCTCCCTGAGGATAATAAGTCTGTACCAAAAACTGACCAACAAGGGTCTGTTGTAGAATTTGGGTTTTCGTAGTTTCTGAGATGTTTAAACAGTCTTATATATGTAATACATATGACTAGAAATAAATTCCAAAAACTGAATAGGGGCCTGTTTCATACCTTTTAACCACAGGCATCTCAATTCACCCTGGGCTGTTTTTATCACTGCCGAAGAGAAATATGAACCTTCAGAGACAACCCAACCCGTCTTGGACTAAAATTCTTTTCTGGTGGTACCTGCTTCTCTCCCCTGAAAATAGCAAGTGCCAAGAGCAACTCCAAACTCAGACACACCCCTAAGCCTGGAGAATTATCTGGATTGAGTTAGGGCCAAGTTAACTGCAAACCTCTGTTTGAGCAGAGGTTCAGAGGGACCCACGGGAGTCCTTGTCATTTACAAAGAAATTAAAATAAATCACAGGTGAGGCATCACTGTGGGTTGATGCCGTCAGTCTCATTCTCCCTGTGTGCTCAGAGGCAGCCTTTGATGTCACCAAAGGTATTTGAGACCTCAAGTCCCATCTTTGTTTCTCCTTCGTGGAAAGTCACAGTTCCACCTACATTTGTTTATTACACAAGTCCCTGTTTCCAAAGGAACTTACCATCATCTGAATCACTATCTGAATCCTGATTTATCAGTTCGTTCTTTCTCTCTAGAGCCTGCTCCAGAGCAGCTTGCAATTTTCTAGGCAATAGTGTGTCTTCATCATCCATCTGATAGAGGAAAAAAAAATCTTTAAGCCACAGTAATCTATTCAGGAACTACAGCAAACACAGAAGGTTTAGAATTCAGATGAAAACTATTTGCATCTGCTACTGTCATGGCTACATAAATAAAAGAATGAGAATCTATATGCAACTAACAAATACTTCTAAACAAAATTTCTTGTCATCTTAATGAGATTAAAGTCAGGAATGATAATCCAAAGAGCAGGTAAACACAGAAATGTGGAATCAGCTCTTCACATGACAAAGAGTCCAAATAGTTGTTTTTAACTAAATGCACATCATGTGAAGCCTTGCTATGTGTACACACAGCTGCTGTAGTTGGTTGTAGGCAGCTCCGTTGGTCCTTGACAGTTGTTTTTACTGTTTTCTACTCTGTCTTGTTTTCTGGGTCTTGCCCCTGTTGCTCTCTTCATCTTATTTTATGCTTGTTCAGCAGAAGCCAAGTAAGCACAGGAGCCTTAGCTCTGCAGCCACTGTTCACCAGCCAGGAATCGAACACAGAAGTTTCCCCATGCAACCTGCAGACTGTTGGTTTGAAATTATTTAGTGCCAGATGACTGTCGGGAGATGGTGATCTCTCATCTCCTTGTTTACAAAGTTTCTGCTCTTCCTGTCACATTAAACTACTCTCCACCTTTGTGCTCTCACTCGGGAATTTTCTTTGCTATTTTTGTCCTTTTCACCTCCAACGGTGTGAGTTTTCTTGCTAAGGTCATGTTATCATCATTGGATGTTTTCTTTCCACTGTGAATACAGTTCTTGATTCCTTCTGACAGTCACAGCCTCAATCCCTTCTGCACAACTGAGAAGTTCTTATTTGCAGGTGGAACAGAAAATGAGAACTTTCTTTTCCCCCCCTCATCGTTTTCCCTTTGCACACACAACTCCTGCCAAATCCCTCTGATCAAAGAAACCCAATCATACCGCAGGAGTAAACAGCTTGCTAGACTGCATGGCAGCATTCTGAGCTGTACTTTACCTGTCTGATGAATCGATCAGATCCCAGGTTAACCATCAAAGCCTACAGAAAAGAAAACACTGCAGTGAAATGTATCTGAAGATACAGAAAACATTCATTTGTTCATTGTTTTTTAATAGCAAAAGATCATCTGCTGAACAAGCCTCGACATGAATCAAATTCCTACTGTGAAACAAGAGGTTGTGTGCTTTATGAAACAACATGAAGGTTTTCTTTAGAGCTACAAGTCTAATTTAACATAGAAACAACAGATCTCATACTAGATAAATCTATTTTAAAAAGCTAAAGGGTTTTTTTCTTAAATCTAGGCAAGTTATAACTAATAATTTTTGTTAACATGCAGTTGAAAAGTGTTTCAAGGGGTTTAAAGAAAACAATGTGGAGGCAGCGGCGATTCCAAAGGGTGTGAAATATTCATGATAACAAAGGAGCAAAGCTGAGAGATGGAGCTGGGAAGGTGTGAAAGAGCAATGTTAGGAAAGCAGAAGGGAAACACAGCAGATTTACATGGGCCAGAGGCACACAGGGCCTTGAAAGCGAGCACAAGCAAATTCCTTAGAAAAATGACAGGAAACTAATAGGAGCAAGAGAGTGTCCTTGGGTATTTTTGTGTTTTTTTACTGGAAGAGCTGATGAAGTGCAACTCTCATTTGATTTCCAATATAGTATCAACAAAGTCTTAGAAGTTAAAATTCTTAAAGGTTTTGTTTCCTGTGTGGTCTATGGCTTCATGCACCACTTCCATAAGAATTAAGAGATGTCATAGCTGATGGCTTCCTCTTGTTCCAGAACAAATCAGCATATTTACACTCTCCCTACTGGTGACCAGGTAAATATTCACTTGTCTCTGACAAGGTGCCAGGTATGGAAGAGGGGCAGAATAAAAGAGAAGAATAAAGCTACTGCTGCAGCTTTGCCAAGAGGCAGTTGCCAATGAGAACCAGGCAGAGAAGAAACAAAGAGGCAGATTAAAAATTAAACATGTGAGGATTTATGTCCCAGTGGCAGCTCTCTCCTGGGAGAGGCCAGCTTTACTCCAGGCAAACAATTGTGGTACCAGCTCCTACCTCCTCCACGGGCAGGTCCTTGAGTTTGGGCAGAGAGCTGGAGAGCAGTCCCACCAGGAAGGGGGTAGGGCAGCACACGATGTCAATCATGGACGAGGGCAGGACAGGAATGAAGGTGTGCTGCCAGGAGAAGGGGTACAGCAGGGCCACTACAGCGTGGGAGCAGCTCGACAGGGTGCTGGGGAGAGAGGAACAACCAGGTTAGCAAAGGCTTTTGTTGGTTCACAACACCTTCCCCCCGCTGAGAAACTCAGCCTGTTGAAATACGAGTGCCCAAGGTGCTGCCTCTCCGGCACTTGTGTCTTCAGCCAGGCCTTGGTCCCCTTCCAGTCCCTGCCCTCTCTGTACTGTGCAGTGTGGCAGTGCACAGCAGACCCCAAAGCAAAGGTACAAAACTAGAACCTGTCTGTTTCAAACTAGAATCCATTTGTTTCACAGCAGATGGTTTGATCTAGAAGTCAAGATTCAATGTTCCCAAAAGCACTCAAAAGCAGCCACTTTGAACAATGCTTAAAACCCAAAAGCAGCTTCAGATCTTGGCTGTTATGATCATATCAGTAGTAAAAAAGCATAATAGTAATGTCCTTAACTACAAAGGAACAAAGGAAAATGAAAAGTAAAATAAAATTGGAAAAAAAATCCTCAAGAAAAATTCTACCAAATCAGATATAAAAAGCCCCCAACAATCAATACCTGTTCCAAAGGAAAGCTGATAAAAGCAACACATTTTTCAAAGATTGCGTATTTTTTGACAATAGCATCTTTTTATTATAATGCATTTTAAAGGCCTTATTAACCAACTTCAGTGATAAAGGTATTGATCCTGCTCAGCGGAGTACTCTAAAATACAGGTTGGTAGCTCCTAAACTTTAAGGCTTGATATTATTATGGAAAATGTCATGCATGTGTTGTCCTTTCATGTACTGAATCCGATTCCCTTTTGCAGTCACATGGTTTCCAAATGTTAAAAATTAAGGAACATCATTACCAAGTGAGTTTTAACATCAGGGAAAGAAATATTGGCTCTCCATATCACAGCTACAACGTCTGCCTCTCGCAGGCTGAGATGACAGAAATTTGGATCCAACATGACTGAACTAATTTTCTCACTTTGCAAACTTCTGCTGTGCTTAATGTAGCCACAAAGAACTATAAATAATAACTGCAGAGCTGTTACTGCTTTAAAATGCTGGGGAGAGGTGCTCATTTCTTCTACTGCAAGGCTTGGTGGAGACTTTAGGTGGCATCAGACCTCCACCAGAATAACCTTCCTGAGCATTTTTACTTCAGCTGTGAATTGTTCCAAGGCCAGAGGAAAGGTTTCACCTGTTCGTTCCCATCAGTGATTCACCTTCAAAGTTTGCTGCATGAGAAAAATGAGAATTAGGGGACAAAGAGAGAAAAATTTGGGGAAGAGCAAATCCTTGTGTTTTACTGCAAATAGTCTGCTGGCTTGGTTTTAACTGACACTTCCTTTAAGATCTGACAATCCCAGCATGGGTTTATAACAAATGTTGCCTGACACAAGGTTCTTGTAAAATTATGTATTTCTCTAATTTATGTTTTTATGTATAACAAGCAATGGTGCTGCCATTGCCTTGTATTTTGGTCTGAAGCATCCACCACAACAAGCACACACACACACACACACTGGTGTGCTTTGGAAGAGGTGTGGAACTTGGTACAGACTCCCAGCACTTCCTCAAGATCTCTTCAATGACTCCCTGGCATTTTCACCTACTACAAATTCAGTCATCTTAGCCGAGCAACTAAAAAAAGAGCCATGTTAAGCTAAAAGCAGTTAGACAAACATTCTTCTGCTCTTCAGTGAGTATTTGTTTCCTTTCTGTAAAATGCCCTTTTGTAACATGTTGTGTTACACGCAGCGCTGTGACGTCAATCAGCCCCTGCAGCCTGTCGTGCGTGCTGTTCCCACGCTGGGGAGGCTTCAGCCTCCAGCCCAGGACACTGCAGTCTCTTCCTGAGCTTTCCTGGGAGCCAGCTGGGGCAGGGCAGAGCCCAGGGAGCAGCAGTGCTGGGGGTCCTGTGGCAGCACCGGCTCTGCCCTGCCAGCACCCCACGACAGTCACAGCACCGCCCTGGCAGCACCTCGGCCTCTGCACTTCAGTATTCTGCACACAGCTCTTCAAATTCAGCCTCAGAAAATCTTTCCTTGTGGAACATCTCATCCCCATGAAACATCCCCTCCAAGCTTCCAGCCCCAGAACCTCCTGCTGCCATCCCTCCTGGACACCCCTCTGCAGGCCTCCTACAGCTGGCACCAAACTCCTGCTTGTACAAAGTGCCTGTGTCTCTGCCCTAGCTGGAAAGATTCATATTTAGAATGGATGCACACCTTTCACTTCAGTGAAATTTCATGGTTTGTAAGGTAAAATTCAGAGGTGATGGGTGTAAAGGAACCCCCAGCCTAAATCTCCAAAATACAGTTCAGAACCTTTTAAAGGGATATTACTGATGAGAAGAATGCTTACTAAAGTAAAAAAAGAAAGGCCTACCCTGGGAAACCAAGTGTGCTCCAGTTTTTTCTTTCAAAATGTGCAACCCACACATTATCCAACTGTTCTTGTTTATGAGAATTAAGCAGTAAGGTCAGATGGTTTATTTTCTTTAAGGTGTGTGAAGCACACGAAGTAAAGCAACAGAATAGTCAAAGTTAGATTTTCAAAATATTTTCACTTTTAATACTCTAGGGCAGTTCCAGAGAGCTGGTTTGGAGAGTGGGCTTTTCCATTTGGTCTCTGCAGTTTTACAAGAACGCTGCATAATGTTCTAGCTGTTGTTGTACTGGAAAACACTTCTTTATTTCCATGGCTGTCATCTTGTAAAAGAATTATTTAGAATTTGCCAATGTTTTGGTTCTCTCTATGTCTTTTTATTCACTAGATTAAAAAAAGCTTCGGTGTTTGATCTCCCCATGAAGGTGGTAATACAAGATTATACAAGTACATTGAGACATTTCTCTTTAAGAGATCCTTTATCATGTTACAGGCAAAACATGACATTGCTTCTTTCCCACTCAAAGCTGATTTATATTACTCTGGGCTATTTTGTTTCCCAAATCATTTTCTCGTGATAGCACACAGAACCTTTTCCTTGTTGTGTTGTTGGCTGGGGAGATGCAAGCTCAGACTAAGAGCTGAGGCACCAGAATTTCAGACACAACTGTGGCTCAGCTGAATTTTGGAGACTGCTTATGAACACAGTTTAAGTCTACATCAAAAAGCAAATTGCTGTGACTTAACAAGAACCTTTTCTGTCCTTTAGATAGGGAGAATGTCTGATAGCAATTTCTGGGTTGGCCAACCAACAAATAACCCCAGGCTTAGGCTGTATCCATATCTTATCTCAGCACAGTTAGCACGCTCTGAGAAGGACAAGCTGTTGGGCAGGGGATGGACACGGCCCTGGCTGGGATGTCAGTGCTGGCTGTGCTTGTTTCAAGGACTGTGGCGTGTTGCACACTGCAAGTCACCAACTCTCTCAAACTGCTAAAGTCATACTCAGTTACACCTTCTATCCCAATGGAAATATTCCACAAATACCCTTGATAACTCTCTTTTCTTTCTAACAATAGCCAACAGTCATATTCCTTCCTGCTCCCCCCTCCATGCCTAGAACTTCTCACAGGCCCAAGGGAGCTTCACACACTGAGCATCTCCCAAGTCCAGGATTAAGCCTCTAGCACATGGGCTTGCTAGAGCTAGAGGCTAGCACAAGCACTTGCTGCTTTGGCTCCCTGATCCCACCTCACTATTGACATGCAGCTCCGCAGTCAGTTTGGCATTTCCATTGGAGGAGAAGGAGAAAATATCCCTTTCCTTCTTCCATTTCCCCTGAGGGACAGACAAACTTCCTCAGCCAGGAGAGAAGGGAGGCCACCCCTCACATGCAGGGCCAGGCCACCCAGCAGCTCTGTCACCCCAGGCTGGTGCCAGCTCTGTGCTGTGCCAGTGCTCTGGACTGGGACCAACTCACTGAATCTGGGCTCCCTGCTTCCTCACATTGAGAAACACAGCCAAAAATGTAAATTCACAAAAAAGTGTTTCCACTGTTTACTTTTCCACAACCTTTTCATGTTCCTCATTTCTCCCTGCTGATTAAATGATGTTGCTCTGTCCACATTTGCTGAAGTCTTTCATCTGCCCTGATGACACATTCATGGTCCAGCCCACACGCACTTTGAGATGGAGTTACCTCCCTGACACACACCCCCTGTCTGCTCAGGACAGCTTCCTCCCACTTGAGGCTGGAGTCTGGAGGCTCTGTCCTTCCCAGGTGCAATCCCTTGACTCACGTGGGTGTTACACACCCAGATGTCTCCTCGTCACAGGCCATGGCCCTGCTTTTCTGGGACAGCTCATACCATTGGGCCACTGATGAACTGTGCAGCAAAACCAGATCCCAGATACTTCCCTTCTAGACTCTTCCATGCCTCTCCTGATCCTGGATCAACTCCAGCCTCTGACAGAGACAGAGGTCTGTGACAATTGTGCAAGATAAAATAGTCTGAGAGGTTTGCAGAGGACTGTAAGGGACCCTGGGGAGAGGCTACAGGCCAAGGGCTCAGCCCATCTCCCCTCCAGCACATGCAGGCTGCAGAGGTGGAAAGGACAAAGTAGAAAACTTGAAAAGCATCAAGTAAAGGGCAAGTGGAAGTAAAAACCGTGGCAGCCTGATACAGTTTGGGTGGAGATGGAGTGCAGGCAGCCCTGCTGTTGCTGTGCTGGCAGTAATTCAGAGCAGTACTGTGCTGTGCCAGACACAGTGCTCTCTAAGGCTCTGACAAAATAAAGGTTTCCCTGAGGGCATAAGAATAAATAAGAGCAGCATTATCAATCAGGTTGATAAGACTAAGTAATAGCATCAGGGACAAGATACAAATGAAAACTTCTAAGTGTCAGAAGTGGCAGTCTCCAAACTCCAGCTGTCTCAGTGAGCTCCTGCAGCATTCCTGCAGGTCAGCTTTTGAAGCGAGCCCTTGAGGATCCCTGTCCTGACAATGGGGACATGTTACTGTTTCTCCCTGCTCCAGAGTGTGGGTGCTCAGCTCCAGGACTCCCCCTGATCCCCAAGTGCTCTGCTCCTGAGGCCCCCTGAGCCCCCACATCAATGGTTTGTCCTTCATTCTGGGCTTCTGTGCTGTGAGAATACACTTTTTGTTAACCCACATACCACTGCTTACTCACCAAAAAGGGCAGAGAGGAATAAATAAGAATGCAAGGTTTCATTTGCTGTAATGGTGCAGGACATCTCCAGTTTTCCAGCCAGTATAAAACTATCAGCCATGACACACAATACAAATTCTTCCTATACAAAATCATTGCTGTTTCTCTGTTACCACTGCTAGGATGTTTAATAGGGGAAAAAAATCTTCAATTCCTGTCTTTTGACTCAAATCAAAGAAAGTGCATGTTTTTGCAGCTTTTTGAACAGGAACTAACCCTTCAGGCCTGCCATTCCTGGTGGCTGTGGGATACCTCCCTATTTGTAGGATTGCTTGCATTTGTAAGGCATTATTTTCACATGATATGGATGCAAAATTTGACTTGTTTCCAGTGATGTTTTTGAGCTTGTGTGTCTGCCTCTGGATAACCATTTTGGTTTCCAATTTAAAGCAAAGATACATAGAACCAAAATAATTCAGGTAGGAATAAACATCAGGAAGATCAACTGATCCAATTCCCTCTTGCTTATATCAGATCAGTTTGTTTCCAAAACCAAATGAAATTATACATTATTTTGTTATATTAAACATCTCTGCTGCACTTCTTTGTGAAGGAGGTAGTGCCCTGTGTGCCAAGGACTCCTACCTAGTGATGTCTAAATTCACTCTGATTTGGCTATGTTAGAAGCCATCTTAAAATAATATTTTTTGTGCATAGTAAAAAGAGCCTTATTTAGCTGCTAATTTCTTCAGAATAAACTGTTAGCACTAAGCAAGACCTCCTTCTGTAGCCTTGGGCTACACTGAGAAACGAAGGCTCCTCTGGGAGAAAGAGATCTTCTCCTTTCTGCAGGGAACCTGAGGGGAGGGAAGGGAAGAAAAGGAAAGGAAGGCAGGGAAGAAGCTAAACGAAATGCAAGGAGGTGAAATTAAGATCTGGGAGGTAGAACTGGGAGGGGAGGGAGACAAAATGAGCCTGATGAGCAGGTGAAAAGGAAATTGATGGCAAAGGGGCCAGGATGTAAAATTAAGGGACAAGACAGTGTCTGGCTGGGCTGAACAACGCAAGGACCAGGGAAAACCATTTAATATGAACATGACTAAAGCTATCACACACAGGCAGCCAAATTATGAGGTCCCAAGGTGAAACTGGTTCCTCCCTGTTGCTATAGGCAGAGGGAAGGAGGTGAGGCTGTCTGATGCCAACTGCCCCTCCCCTGTCAGTACCAGAGATGCTGAGAGGGGCAGCAGCTGCAGCAGGGAAGGTCACACAGCAGGACAGCTGAAGGTGACAGAAGCTCAAAACCCACTGGTGGCACGGATGGAAATCAAATATAACCAGTGCTCTACACTTCAGCCACTGCTGCTAAGCAGGCAGACACAAACCCACAGTTTTATCAGGAATACTTCTCAAACTGAAACGTTTCTTCCACAACAAATACATTTACCTGTCCCTGAGAGGAAAAAGATTATGACCAATACAAACATCAGAATTTGGGCTTAACATATTTTTGTTTGACCCAAATTAATTCTAATCCAGTAAATTATCTGGGCACTAATAAAATAATTATTTCCAATGATTACAGAGCAGCAGGAGTTACAATCAGGTCATGCCTCACCTCACCAATTAAAGCATGAGGGGACAGGCAAATTACTGTTTTAGGCTTTGATTCAACACACTATTTCAGCAGAAGCTTCAGCTTTAATTTACTTTCACTGTGCTGAAATACTTTACTGAAATGAAGCCTCAAAGACCTTTATTTTCCCACTTCTGTTTTAATCAGACCAGCCCTCAAGACATGATAACACCTTCTGAACCACAAGTTCCCTCAGTGCTGTGGGAGAGGCTGCTGCAAAGGCAGCCTCTCATCAGCAAGGCATGTTGGAGCTTTGGAAATTTGAATAATTTTTTACTTTTCTAGAAGCCCTTCAGGGGCTGGGCAAACTACAGAGGTTCCTCCAAGCCTTTCTAAGGTGGTTTGGAACTAGAGACTGTAATTTTTGAAGCTAATAAATATTGTAGTTTCATGTTAATGTATTATTAATACATTTTTTAATTTTAAGAATATAATTTATTTTTAAAGTCAAATAATTAGATTTTAACGTCCTGGATTGAGAATTCCCTGTGGCAGAATCCTTCTGTAAAGGGTCCAACTCTGTGTAGGGGTACACAGGGAGGAGGACTCCCCTGCTGCTGCCAAGCACTTCTCCTCACCTGACCTTCAAGTGAATCTGTAAAAATCTGGGTGTCTGCAGGAAGTTAAGGATGGAGTGGTTGCATGTGTGACCTAAAAGAGAGTTCTGAAGTTGCTGAATTTCCTGTTAATAAATCTGATTTCTCTACACTAATCAATAAGATGTTTAAAATCAAAATAGTGGGTTCATATTACATGGAAAATTGCATGAGTTTGGGCTGTAAGAGCCAGAGTAATATTTTGCATTGTGATTTATTTTATACAGGAAACACTTAATAAGAGGTGAACTAAGAGTCACCACCTGAGGTCTTTAGTAGTTGGCCTAAAGTATGCAGCTAATATTGTATCTCTGATCAGTACCCAATATCCTTCTTTTCAGGAAACACAGACAAATCTGTGCATATTTCAGATTGCTTTTTCCCTTGATGGCACAGGAGACGTGCCAACGGAAGGCTCTGCTCCTAGTGTTTGAATAAAATTAGGAATTCTCCAGTGTAAATGTGATGATGGATGGGAACACGTACAATCCACGTGGGGATCATGGTGAGGCAGGTCCATTTGGCCCATCTCAAATTCAGCAGCCAGTTCTGAACATTTCACAACTTGATCATCATACACACTGCAAGAATCATTGCTACAGCCAACTTCTGGCACAGGGTAAGGAGCTCCCCAAGGCACAAACAGCAGATGTCCCCCGTCTGTTATGGGCTGCAACATCTCTCACCCACACTTAACAAATATCCACATGTATCACCAGCAGTGAGGTGACAACTCGCTCCAGAAGCAGGTGAAAATCCCTCACTGTGCACAGGAGCTTTGTCTTGCTGGACAAAGCAAGAGCCTTGCTCAACAAGTGAACGCTTGCCAGGGTGGGTGACTGCTTTGCCAAGCCAGCAGCGCTGCCCTGGCACCCTGTGCCCTCAGCCTCCAGGCCCAGCCACACTCCCCACACCGGGCAGGCAGCAGCCTGATGCACAAGTGAGAACCAAACTCTGCTTGTGCCAGGGGTGAAGGGCAGAGTCCAGCCACAGTGCCTTCCCTAATTTGAATGCTGACATGTTTGCTGCAAGTGACCTTTGTGATATCTCATGGAATGCAAACAAGTGATAACACTGGCAGGGAGAGGGGGGCACTGAGACTGAGGAGGAAATGCATATTTTCCACATCACATCAGGCCAATTATCAGTTATTGTCCTTTCCAAAATCTTTCAACTATGCTTACAGCTCCAAGAGTGAAGCTGTTTAACCTTCACACCACTCAAATGGCAGTTTTGGCCCATGCAAATGAGCTAAATCCAAACCCAAGCCTTCTCTTACAAGTAACAATTCACACTTCAGGTTTTATGTGGTGCTTTCTACAGGGCAGCAGGAGAACAGCCAAGCTTGTAAAACTCTCAGAAAGGAATCCCAGTATCTCCTCACCTGTGTGGCAAAAGCAGTGCTGCAGTTCCTTATCAGTGGGGCACCAGTGACGCACTTAATTTTGGGACAGGTCCAGTTACTACTGAAGGTGAGTTATGGAGAGCACAGGAGCAATGCCTTTGTGCTATTGATGATTCCTAGGAGGAGATTTTTTTATGATGAACTAAAGGTTACAATCCTGTTTCTGGAATTGTTTTCCCTGACTTTGATTCACGGAGCCATGGTTTGCCTCATTGCCTTTGCAATGTCAATGAGTGCAGTTCATGGAGCAGATTTGCCCAACATTTTGTGTCATCATCTGGATTCCTTTTCTGGTCCCTCCTTCTTGTATTTGACAGAAAACTCAGTGGGCAACATCTTCATTGACAAACTCTTGTCTGGCCATATCCCCTTCATCTTTAGTGTGCAACATCCTCTCCTGGTTTGGGCTGTTTTACCCTCCCAGCATGGATCCATCACTGACACTGAACGTGCTCCCACAGCTTCACAGAGATGGACACCATGAAAGATGACATGCCCTCAGAAGTTCTTTTTTTAAAGCCAGTGGATTTTTCAGTCACATAAAGTAATTCAGATTTTCAATGTTTGATAATTAAACAACTCATTAGAACATATCAAAGAAGAAGTGCAGGTTCATTCTGACTATACAGGAGGCTTTCTTTTTGCTTTTCATCCAAATTTTGCAGAAATCTCCAAAAGTTACATAATTTGCCAGATTTCAGTTCAGTAAGAGCTGCCTTTTCAGAACAAGTCCCCCCCTTTTGGGAACACCTGAGTGACAGTGTGGGGTCCCACAGATAGCCTGCAGAGCACAACCCTGGCTCATGCAAAGATCAAGGCTGCATCCCATGGAGCTGAGAGCTGCAGAGCAGAGAACACTGTTAGGAGAGCTCTCCCTCTCTCAGAGAGTAGCTTTGAAGTATTTAATTTAAAAGAAAGCAGAGAACACTTGATTAAAGGGGAATGTGGTATTAACAAAGGCCTTATTTTTCACTGCTGTAATACTTGTGTGTAAGCGAGGCACATGAAAGCCCCTGGAGAAAGAGACATGCAAAGTGCCCTACAGAATGAGGGCTTGCCTTTTCAAGAAAATGGGATTTGGGGAAAAAAGTCATTGCTCTGACACATCAGCTACCTGCCCAAGCTTTGTCAGGTGGTTGCAAGAAAAAACAAGCCAAACATTTCCAAGTGTGAAGATATCCTTTGCATCCACAGAGTTATCCAATCCCTTTCCTGCAGGACAATTTGTTAGCATGAATCCAGAACAAAAGTGGTCTCAGAGCAGGTGCTCCAGAGGAGAGTTAACTCCCTGTTCTTTCCACACTGGGACCTTTGCTCCCACCAGTCCCTGCTCACACTGGGGGTTTCAGATTCCCAGGCCATCGCTCCACTGTTAACAGCTGTAAAGCAGGATGAAGTGTTTTTCTAGGTAGTAACCAACAAGGAGAGGAACAATCTCCCCCTAATCTATCTCATTTAAAAGCTGAAAAGAGGGAATCTAAATCCTCTTGGCAAGGAGCAAAAAGCCAAGTTGGGAAGATGTTGCAATTTACTGCCATATTGTGCCAATAAGCGACCCAGAAGGGAATTACCAAGCAGCGTGGTCATCTTCACATCCCATTTCCTTTCATGGGGAAGGGAGAGAGAATTTTTTTGCACAAATTGAAAGTGGAAAAATTATGTTTTCCCACTGTAGAGCATTGGCCAAAGCCTTGAGTGACATAAATAAATACCACTGGAAAGCAGGGGAAGGGAAGGAAGAAAAGGAAAATTATACAAGCTCTACCCTTCTTGAGACATGGCATATTAAAAATGGCATTGGAGTTTACTGCACATTAAAAATGTCACTATTAGGTTGTTTTCTCTGGGACTGGAATATTAAAGAAGCCAGAGACTTGGAATGTTCATTTTGTTTCTTGGTCTGTCCCTTTTGCCTGACACACATTTTCCTACTGTCCATGTACAGCTGCTTTGTTGGCATCAGCCATCACACAATCTAAGTGCTAGAGAAAGTAATCCAAGTGGTACAAAATGTAATTACCTCTTGAGAAGAGGGAGAAAAGTGCAAAATTTTTCTCAAGAATCTTGGGAGACAGCTCTGCTAGCCCCCTGAACAGGGCCTGGTCTGGCTCTCACTGGAGGAAACAGAAACTCTCTGGTTACATACATGAGAAATGGATATTTTTGCTGTAGAATAAATTCTGTGTACATTGGATAATTACACAAGGGCTCATTCCTTCCACTGCAGAAATTAGTGAAAGAAATTCTCTAGCTTATCTTCAGCATATCAGACCAGACAAGCACAATAATCCTGACAGTATTAAGATAGCACTTCAAGTTCTTTGGATAAAAATACACCAGAAGAAATGTCAGCCATCCACACTTCTCCTGGGTTTAGAGAGAAGATCTGTGAGCTATTACACATTCCACAGGTGCAGTAGTCTGCATCTCCAAACATCTTCCTTAATGCACAGTTGATAATTAAAAGACTACCAAGACCCTGTAGCCTGTGCTCAGAAATGGTACAGACCAGTCAGAGACTGGCAGCAGTAAATTCTCCCTCACAAGCTGGCTCCTGGCATGTATTTGTTGTCAAATTTCTCTCACCTTTCTTTTTCTGGAGGTTTTGTGACAGGGAAAGTAAAGGAAGTCTTTATTGCTGGCCAAAGCTCATGTCTGTTCACCAAGCACACCTCTCTGTGCTAATACACGTGGTTTTACCTTTTAAGCTGCAGACTGGCAGACTTTACAAGTGTTACAAGATGACAGCTACTGGAAAGGAGCTTTCCCAGGCAGTTGGTGAAGCTGTTTGGACCTGTCATGGCCATGATTCATTCGTAAGAATTAAATCCTACTTTTGTTAATAAAAAAGGAACAATAAGGAAATAGAGAATGAGCTTGCACTTTAGTAATCTGCCCCAGAAATTAGCTATTCTTGCTTTTCCACTTGACCTTGCTACTGGACTGAGGAGCAATGATTTACTGCTAAAACACTGCCACTTATCTCTTATTTAAATTTGCATACTTTAACTTGAGCTACAAGATCATGCTATGATTTTGGCTGCTGGGTTAAAGGATGTTTTTTAGGTAGGTACCAAGAAACAGGGACCAGGCTACTGCTCAGGTCTTGCTGCCAGTTTCTAGCCTGGCCCCAAAACAACAGATTGAAACATGAGGAGAGGCATCACCACTCCCTGAACACGCTGGGCACAGCAGAGCCAGCCCTGAGCTGTGTCTGTGCGTGAGAATAGGGAAACACTGCTGTGTTCTGAAAGCCTTTGCCCTTGAACACAAGAACACTCTGCTCCTCCTTTGCTCCAGAGTTAACAGAGACATGCCTGTGGGATGACTTCCCCACTATTTACATATTTCTGCTCTGTCCTGTATTAGTCAGTGTTTCTGTCTCCAGCCTGTAACCTTTGGTCAGGTCTGGGATCTGCCTGGACTTTCTACAGTTGTGCTGGAAGACAGATTCCTCCTGCAGTTCCAAATACCGTGGGGAGGAGCAGGGTTAGGCTTTTCTCCCTGAGGCCCATGCTCCTGCTTCACTGAGAAGTAGCTGAAATATCTCATATAAAACCAAAATTCACAACAATGAAAAGTTGTTTCGTCTTTTACAAGAGCAGGGGCTCTATAGAAGCATTTCACAGCCCCAAAGTTTTCAAAAGAAGAACATTGGAGGATTTGGATCCAGAGGAAAAAACAAGCCTCATCCAAACACTCCCACTGACTGTGGCTGGCATTGGACTGGACCCATATGTGAAATTTAAGCAAAGTATCCTCAGAGTCCTTCCCAATATAGTGGATTACAGCAAGAGTGTTTTTATATGTAAAAAATGGGGTAATAACCAAAGGGCATTGCTGTGCCCAGGGTCTTCCTTTCCCCTCTCCAAACATTCAGGGGAAAAGGCAAAGAGACTGTTCTCACACACATGGATACATCACCTTCTCAGCAAACACATCCACAAATTTGTTTCCCTAGCATAAAACTAAAACAAGCAGAGAATTGTTTTTCTTCCAATGTTTGCTTTCTATTTATTTTCTGTTGCTACCTTTGTGCCTGCAGCAGGGTCAGTGTTCCTGAGCCCCAGGCCGCACTGGTTCTGCATCTGCTGCCTCTCAAACCCCAGAGGATGGCACTAGAGCAGCCCCCCTTTGCAGCTGGCAGGCACAGGACTATTGCAGAGCTGGGGTGAACAGGCAGAATGTTGGGAACATAAACAGGGGTTCCCAGTGGGACAGGGATTAGAGCTGGCATATCACATCAGCTGTGCTTTCAGCAGATTTTTGAGGAATTGGAGCCTTAAGTTTCTTTTCTAAGAGCTGTGATGATATTATTTTATCATTATTATTATTATTACTACTACTATTATTATTCCAAGTTACTTCATCATTATTTTTGTTTCCCTGTTGTCTTCTCCACTGTTCACAGAAAGCAAAATTCTGAAAAGTCACAGGCAGATATCATATTCATTTTTGAAGGTGAGCAAATAGCTGCAGGGATTTATTCACCCAATTTCAAGCAGAAAAAATACATAATCAATTTATTGGGGACAAAAATACCCAAACCAACTGCACATATCTAACCAGGGCAACCTCACAGTGCTGTCTTTCAGAACTTTGCTGTTGCTTCCTCACTACTTGGAAGCATCACTCCCTGTGCTAACAAACAATCTCTTCCTGCAAAGATCAAGGACTTTAAATTTTGGCACATTCTGGGCACTGTAAGAACCATAAATAACAACTTATTGAATGAATCTCACTTCACTAGGCATGATTTTCCCAGACTTGTGTGAAAACATTTATTGCTGGAAGACCCCTGAAACAGGCAGCCACAAAAGCCCACTGCATCTTATTGTTTGAAGCCTAAACCCCAACATCATTTATTTCTAAGCTAGTTTTTGGGTACACACAGAAATCAAACCCTTGTAAAATAATCTTAATTTCCTGCTCTCGTTCTTTGGGCACAGAGTGGACCTGTGAGATATTTAGCTTCTCTTTTTTTTCCCCCACATTACCGGTAAACTCCAGTTTCAGCCAGGATGCCCATAAACAAAACTCATGTCAGACAAGGCAAAGGTTCCAAGAAGACAGTTACTAGCTCAAAGCCAGAGTGTTTCCTTTTAGACTTCATCCCTATTTAAACCATGAAAATCTCAGTAAGTATTTAATTTAAATCCACTGTCACTTTCTCCAGGCTCTTGTCAAAGGACTCATTATTAGTTTCTGGTTTACAGTACCTCCTAGCTCCCCGTGCTGAGAGGGACCACACTGCACGAAGCAGAGCTGCTGCACACACAGAGCAGGAAGTGCTCTCCATCCCAGAGTGTCTGGGATCCCAGGCAGAGCAGACAGAAGATAAGAAAGAGGTGCTATGTTTCCAGCCTGTGACACTCAGCAGGTCAGAGGGTTCAGAAGGATAGCTCAGGATCCACAAGTCTGCATGCAGAACCTTATCTACCACATCAGATTTTGTCATCCTCTTATCAAATGAAACCAAGTACATGTGGATACAGTAAAGCATATGAACATAAGCCCTTTTCGTAAGAAAGGTTCTGTCCCTTCTTACAAGAGCAACCACAAAACCTCCCAAGCCTCTCAGATCCATCTGAATCCTCTCTTTTCTCCTGTGTTATGGCCCTTATCCTATGGCCCTCTCTCACACAGAAACAACAGCTCACTGGAGTTTCTGCAGGAGAGCACAATGTAGGGATAAGTGTTTACCAAAAGGGATCTTTACAATTTCTGGTTCCTGTTGGTCCTGGTGCCCTATTTCTGTGTGTCAAAAGGGTGAGCAGCACACTGCCTGTAAGCAGAACTCTTATTCCATGCTCCAAGGCCTGTGGGACTAGGCAGCTACCAAGAGAAAGGTAATTGCACAGGCAAGCCTAAACTCCCAGCCAGGGCTGCAATGTGTATAAAACCCTGGCTGCCTGATAAAGTCCTGGGTTACCACAAGCCCTCACTATCAGCAACATGACTGCTTTCCATGCCAAGCTACCTTGAGCCTGTCAGAGTAGGTTTAATTGTTGATTTTCTCTGCACAGTGCACTATATGACACTGGCTAGGCCAGCTGTCCCAGGGAAATGTTCCAGGGAATGGCTGCTGTCTGTCTCATCCCTCATGGCTGAGGATCTTTCCCACAGCAAGGCATCCCTGCAGGACTGTGCCTGTGGTCCACAGAACACTACAGAGGAGCAACTGGGAACTCCAGAGCAGAGCAGAGCAGCAGTTGGCAGCAGTGAGCAGAGCCCTCACTTTTGCTGTACCACTTCTGTGAGTTTCCACTCAGATCACTGTGCCATTGGAAGGAATGCAGATCTGTGTCAATCTGAATCACAGTCAGACTTGGGGGTGCTGAAAGAATGGCAAAGCAGAGACAGACAGAATGGGGTGAGCAAACATGCTGTAGGAGAAGTCAGAAGGAACACACCAACAGTATTTCTAGAGCTACCTGCTCCAATATTGATGGTGTGATTCATGTATCTACTAAAGTACTGCAGGGTGCTAGTTACACAATTCTCATCACAGGTTTATGTGAAATTAAGTCATCCCAAATGGTCATTCAAACCAAGGGTTACTGACAAGAGAAGGGACGAAATAAAATGTTCCTGTTGTTCTAGACACACAAAAGACTGCTAAGGAAGTAACTTTATAGCCTGAGAAGGGTCTGCAGCTTTAAGAAATTCTCCCCTAAAGGTTGTAAAGCTTTTACTATGCAAAGTATTTTTGCTATTATATACACTGGCGGCCACTAAGTGCAGCTATTGTTTCTGGCGGTCATTCAGAGGAGGTCGGGACTGATAAAATGTTTAGCAGAGTTTGTTTGGGTAGATCCATCTGTGTTTTTAACCTCCCATACAGCCTCTGGTGTCCTTTAAAAGGATGCTGGATGTTCCTGAGTCTAATAAATGACAGGCTTTAGTTTTATTTGCCATTTTTTATTATGTATCATGCCACAGAAAAGATTGTCTTCTTTACATTACCCACACTTTTCTGTATGGATTACAGAAGCAGCTAAAAAATAGGATGATTCTTTGCTGTGGGGCAGGGGTGCAGCTTACACAGAGCTCACATTTCCTTGGGAAAGGCCATGTGGAGATGTGCCCTGTTGCTGTCACTCTTTACACCTTGGGCTGAGTTCAAGAAGAACAAAGGAGGGGAGGAACTAGGAGGGGAGATTGCAATCAAAGGGCAGGGAAGCAAAAGGTGTGTTCAGAGGTTCTAGCAAGGAGCCCAAGATGGAGCTTCCAAAAGGAAATGTTTTCAGGTCATGTGAGCACCAGGAAAAATATCCTACATAGTTGGGAAGCACTGTGATAGCAGTTTAACACTCACAGTGGATGGGTTTGGTATTGAAACAGCCCTAACATAAAGTCTCAATATTGCACAGAAACCAGGGGAGCTCTCAGCACCCCGCTTCCCTGCCTGCCTGCACTGCATGAGCACAAGGTGAAGCACCTCAGTGACAACCTCTGCCACTCTATGAGTACTCTGTGTCCAAAACCTGACAGAAACGTTGCTGGCACCACACTGCATCAAAATGCTGTGCAAACATTTGCTGACTGTGAAGAAGGTGAGAAGCTGTATCGCCATTTTACAGGTGGGAAAGACAGAACACCCATGGATGTAAAAAGGCATTTAAACCCTCCAGTGAGAGGATCCTGACATCTGAAAACCATTCAGTACAGCACCTCTTTTCCATCCAGAGACAGCACCGTCCTGCACTTGTGCTTCAGGTGGCGGCACCACTCACCTGAGCTTGTCTGCCACGAAGACGACGCGGCGCTCGAGCAGGAGGGAGGCGAAGATGCGGATGATCTGCCGCACGCTCAGGCACCTGAAGAGGCACTCGAAGTCCACGTGCTCCAGGCGGGAGTCCATGGGCCGCCGCAGCTCGATCACCTGCACACAGCCAACAGCCCCGGGTCAGCCCGGCCAGCAGCGCTGCCCGCGCCTGCCGCCTGAGGGGACACGCGGTGACCCAGCCCCTCGTCTGCAGGCACACAGAAACGGTGTACTGCACCATTCCTGTCGTGCCATTCTGCCCACAATACAGCTGTGGATGGTGACTGTCTGCTGTCATCTGCAAGGGAAGCTTAATTCCCCCTTCCAAACATTCTGTAAGAGATGTAAAGCTTGGCTGAGTTGCAATACAGAAGTAAGTAACAATCAAACGCTGGAGATGGAAGCTTACAGGGTTGAAACAGCCATAAAGTCAAGGTAAATTGGGTTCCAAGCTTGACTAACAATTCATATTAACATCTAGATAAGAGCCTGGGTCTCAACTGAAAGGCCAGGAAGACTATGAACCCAATTTACTTAATTTCCACTCTTCTGTAATGTATAATTCACTACAGAATGTTTAAAACCTTTCTCTTTTCATATAAAGATATGTACATATATATATATACTTAACTGGGGAGTCAGGACAAGGTCTTAGATGGTGAGTTGTGACATCCCTTTACAGTCTAATTTTCATACTTCATCCATGACCTCTGGCCCTCTCCTTCCTTTTCTCAAATGCCTTTTCCTTGATTCCTTTATTATATCTTCCTTTTACTCTGCAATTGACATGTTCAGATGTGGAACTTGAAGGCAGAGGACAGAAAAAAGAAGAGGGAAAAATAACGTGAAGAAGAGAGTAACAGAAGGAGAAAAATATGAAGCACAAGACAGCAAATGATGGACTATTGAGGAATTTGAGGAAACAGAAGGGAAAGGGAAGAAGTTGGCCAACTTGAAGCCATGTTGAAATCTCTGAATATACATTAACAGGAACATGCATGCATCTTCTTTCCATATGTCCAAAAACACCATCACTTTATTGCTTTAGACTAGTTTTATGTTTTCATGCACATGATACCACATTCCACAAGCAGACTGGATCAGGTTTTAACTGGAGTAGCCCTTACAGAATCCTTACAAACACTGTTTTAAGGATATGCTCAAGATCACAGGATACTGTAAACAAAATATGTTCATATCAGTTTAGTTGTGATATTGTTTGTGATCAGTAACACACAACTGTAAAAAGAAAGCCATTCTTAGAACAGTATGTATCAAATCAAATAGATTTGATTTTTTTAAGCTGAAATAGAGGAACAGTATGGTGTATAGACACCCATCATTCAGCTACTGCCCCAAACAGCAGCAGTAAGAAGCAAATTGTGGAGTCACTGTACCAGGAATGGCTCCTTGGAAATGCTGGCTAACTCCTCCTCACAATCAACAAAGGTGCCCACTTCCATTCCTTAGCACTGGGATTGCAAGCTGAAATCAAGTGTATCTGCCAAATCAGGAGGGGCTGATTCTACTGCAAACCTGCCAACACGAAAATCTTGCTGCAGGGTAGGATGCAATGCAAGTTATGGCAGCTTCTACAAATACCAGGGATGTTTTCTGCTGCCTGGAAAAGCCTGCTGCCTCAGTCTGCTCATCACAAAGAAATACACTGTCTGCTTCCCAATTAATCACCATCTTTGTTTAGGCAAGAGGAGCCACAATGGAAGGATAAGATTCTGTTCCTAATTAAGCCAGTGCATTCCATTTAAATAACGAGTTTGTACTAGCACAACAGAGAGCAAAGCTCAGCCAGAAGAGAGCTGTTTGTTTGTTGGAATTATCTCAATATTTTTCTCTGGGAGAGTTCAGAAGCTTGAGCAGAGAATAGAGAAGTTGCAGATCATGGCTCCCAGTTACATTCACACAGAAAAAGCATTGTCAGCTCTTTTCCCTGTTATACCAATCACCCTTTCAGATGTTGGCTCTCCAGAAGAAAATGCAGGTGACTTTAAAATGCCTTGCAAGTCACTTATACAAGGAACCCTTTACATTTCATACCATACATTACAGCCCCACTCCATTGACGTCAGTGGCGTTACATTTAGAGAAAATACAATTTAATGCAAAAATAACAAAGGCACTGTAAAAAACCCTAAGGAGGGTGAAATAACCATAAAGGAGAGTTTTTTCTCTCTGCTTTCACTAACTGTGACAAATTCTGTTCCTGTCTTCAGTAATGAATCCCCTGTATATGCTTGACTATCTGAGTGGAGCTACTCTATTCTTACATAGGGGCATGCAGAGAACAGAATTTGACATGGTAAATGGCTGGCCAGCCCCAAGTTGTAAAAGCCTTTTAATCAATACTGCCATTTTCCAATAAGGCACATGTTGTCTAATGTTAGGCTTCTAG
This sequence comes from Hypocryptadius cinnamomeus, assembly GCA_013400635.1. NCBI lineage: Eukaryota > Metazoa > Chordata > Aves > Passeriformes > Zosteropidae > Hypocryptadius > Hypocryptadius cinnamomeus. Next base: position 25,955 of record VYZP01029589.1, read on the forward strand.
CTACTCGAGTCAGGAATAAAAAGAAATGGCATCTATTATATGTGTGCACACACACACAAAAGAGTTTTACATGACATACTTTCCTTTGAGAGCCACTTAAAAGGTATTTATTACCAAAGAGAGCCATTTAAATGCTGCTCCTACCATGGCCAGGACCAGCAGCAACAAGGTTTGAAATAACAAGCAGCTGCTGAGGTGCTCAGGTACAGACAGCATGGGAAACTCCCACTTGCCTGTTATCACTGAGATAAAGCCCAGCAACACTGCAGTCTCTGAGCTGCACTAGGCCAGGCACACTGGGACACTTGTGTTGGCTGCTTTTCTTACACACAACTTATTAATAAACATAAAATAATAAATATATAACCGTAAATTGGCTTTTAATCATCAATGGGAACTAGCATTAGCATGTCCAGAGTGGAGCAGCTCATGCTCTGCTAATTTTGAGGGTCTGCCACCCCACAGCCCTGCAGGATCTGTTTGCCTCCTCCTGCTTTTCTTTTGCTGTTTTGATACTGGAGTGGTAAAGGGTAAGGCTTTGACTTTTAATGTTTGCAGTTGCTTTTTACCTCATTTCCAGCTCCAGGCAGGAAGGTTTTGACTTTGATTGTCTTTCCAGGTGCAGGAAAAGGAGATTCCATCAGACTTCTCATAAATGGATAAACCAGGGCAGCAGATATTCCCCTTCTCCTTTCAACCTCATCCAGGATCTGGTCCATTAGTAAGACAAAAGTGAGAGAGAGACAGAACATGTCAGCATCACATAGACTTTTGAAGCATCCTTTGACCCACGTGTGCTTAAAACACATGGCAGATCTAAGTTAATGTCTCCTCTGCCACGTATTTCTTCATTACCATCAATCCATGTCTTTTTGTTACAAAATGAAGCCTGTTTGTGAATGTTATTAACACACAGGCAAGGAAATTAACAAGTCTGGAAAGGAGGAAGAAGACTCAACATGACTAAGGGGATGTATATATTGCTGGGATTATGCCTGAACAACAGGGTGAGCTGAAGGAGAGAAAGATGAAGACAAATCCCATGATCACAGCCCAGGTCAGCATCACATCTCAGTGGTACATCTTGAAATTTATATCAAGGAAAAATTTCTTCTGCACTGAGCATCTCTTCCATTTCAACTGAGAGGGCAGGAAGAAGTCAGAAAGCAATGCTGCCACCATGACAGCAGGACAGAGCTCCTGAAAGGGTCCCAGCAGTGGCTGTCAGGTCAGAGTCTGTGCTGAGCTGGACACCATGAGCTGCCCCTGAAGCACACCCAGCTCTTCATACTGGTGCCTGCATTAAGGTCATTTTCTCTTGATGAAACAGCAAGCAATCTAGTCTTGAAATAAGCAGATGGAACTTCTTAAAGATAGAGGAGACTGTTATGTTCTTCTCCCTTTGGTCACATGGGGCAACATAAATTAGATCACAGCTAAGTTTTCCCACATTAGACTGAGCATATAGATGATAAAGCTGAAGAAGACAGAAAGCAAGGCTCAAAGCAGTTAGTGGTTTGACCTGCAATGGTGATCCTTTAACCACCACTCCAGAGCAAAAGGCCATACAAGAGTTAGTGGTCCTAAGCCAGGCATTTTCTCTTGTTTCTCTTGGAAATGATTTTCACTGAAGCAGAACATTAAAAGACACTTAAGCACAAGCTGGTGACCTGTAAGGAGAGCTGGTGACACCAAATGCCAGCAGAGGCATTCACTGGTGCATAGTTTCCCCTTCCTCCCTGTGGCATAATGAAGGCCTAACTAAAGCAAAGCTGGCCCTGTGTACATAACTTGCATTCCAGTCCTTGGAAGTGGCAGATAACCATAAATGAGGCCATGGATTTCACTCTTGATGTATTGTGCAGCACAGGCATCCTCAGCAAACAAAACCAGTGGGAAGCAGCAATGAAGCAGGACTGTGCCCCAGGTCCCTTGCTGCTCCTGCACACTGCCAGCACTCAGTTGTGTTCCTGCAGCCACAGGACTGGCTGTTTGATGGTTTTGTTGCTGGACTTGGGGTCATGTGTGTGTCATATGCCTGGCTCCAAAGACCTTCACAATGCAAATAAAAGGAGCATTTAAACCAAATAAAAGTTGAACAGAGATCCCAAGAGATAAAATGGTCAGAAACATCTGTTGAAACCATGACCAAATGAACTGGCTGGAAGTTAAAATATCTGTGGTTCTCAAGTCTGTCTCAGCAATAGGTATTACAACAGTGAGTGAGCAGGAAAGGCTTTGTGGAAGACAAAGTTAATGAAAGTTATCAGAAATAGGAAGAGAAACATTTTAAACAGAAACAGAGGAATCTTTTTGCTTTTGTGATAAATAATGTCCAAGCTTTAATATCCCACGGTCTTTCATCATTCACAGTGTAAGGCAGAGACAGCTACTCATTCTATTGAGGGCCAGCTGTCTGACCTTACACCTCAGCTACAGCGATACTTGGTTGTAAGGAAGATACTTAATTTTTTTTCCTTCTCACAAATCTTCCTTTGTAAAATAGAGCACTATCAAAATTAGATAAATACATAATAGCAAACAAAGAGCCTCAGGAGTTCTGTCCACACCACGAGTGTGGTGAGCTGGGTGATCCTCCCAGAACAATGCATTCCATTTCACTCACACATATCTGTGTTTAGATACATATTACATCTAAGAGACACTGTTATAAACCCTTGATTTCAGAGCTTTAAGAAAGACATCAGAAGCAAAATTGCAATTAACTATGTGCAACCCAACTGTTGCTCTTCACACAAGGCTTGTGTTAAAGTTTTATCTAGAAAAACTTGAAACCTGCTTTAAAGATAATATTCTGTATGCATATTGAACAATAGAAATGGTATGATTTTATTTAACATCAATGATTTACATGCTCTTTTCCATTTTATTCCTATGAAAATTAGCAGGTAAAATCTGTGAAAGTTCTGAGAGATTTCCCATATCTGAAGTGAAAATCTCTGGCAAATTAAAACACAATCAATTAAAATAGGGCCAATCAAAAGATCATCTATGCTTTATCCTAGACTCTAGGGTGAAAAAAAAAAAGTCACTAGTTTTAAGTGTATAGAATTCACATATCAAATAATCTTTTCTCTCAACCTCATAATTCCACAGGGTGTTGGAGTAGAAGTGGTACTGGCCCATCATCCAAACTATGGATGCCAAGAATTACAGCTCAGCACAGAACGGCTGTAGAAAACAATGGAAAAAATTTCGGTCAGCCAGATCACACAGACACCCAGATGTTTTCTGAATCAATTTCTGCCTCAGTCACAGAAGTAATAAGACATTCTTTGATGAACCAAATAATAGGGATGGAATATCCAAAACAGCAACTGTAAAATAGTTATCTCCCATCAAAGGAAGGAACTCTTCCAGCCTGGTTCATCACTGCAGATGTGTGTCAGTAAACAATCAAATTAAAAAGCAATATTAAAAAATACCTCCTTACCTTAGAAAATAAGTCAAAGCACCCCAGGCGGCTGATGACACAGTAAACTTCAGGTAGGCGTGGGCCTTTTCCATTGGGCTGATAACAGCAAAGAGGAGATGGGAATTAACTTACACATCCACGTGGAGCCATGAGGAAATACACTTCTCTCTCTGGCCACACAGTTGGCCATCATGTGACATCTCTCACTATTTGCTTCTCCAACAAATAGCTGCTCTTGGAAAAGCATCGTATTTCTTCCATAAGGCAGGAAACTGAAAGGCACAGATAGAGCTTCTCCCCTTTGGAAATCACAGCCTGTTGGAGCTGCATCCCAGCCTGGCTCCAGCTTGCAGCCACAAAAGCACATGGAACCAGGGCTGTAACTCATGCCTCTGCTACCTCTGTCCCCTGCTCCTGCTGCAGCACAAGGAGTGGGGCCACCCTGGGGCTGTGTGCTGCAGGAGGAGAACTGCAACACCAAGGGAGGCCACGATGGCTTTAGGTCCCCATTCCCTCAATCCATGGTGCTCAAAGAGAGCTCAGCCTACAGAAAGGGAGCTCACAACCCAAACAAAGGCAGGCTGCATGAGAAAACCATTAACTTCCTCAGACCATCTCTTGATAAACATGAAACTCACATAACTTAAACTGTGGCAAGTATGAATCAATGATACACATCCCTCTCACCCCCTCCCCAAGAGAAACTGTGAAGACCATCCTCTATGACCATCCTATATAGGATTAATCCTGGAGAAGCAAATGGCACTTCCTCAGCATACTGGACTCTGCTACCCTGCCTAGTCCACTTTGTCTCTTGTTGGACTCTACTGGTACTCAACTTCCCTGTGGAGTGTCTGAAATTCACACACCACAGAGATGACAATCAAGAGAAACTGAGGGCTAGCTGTGCTTTTTAAACCTGAATATTGCACTCTAGACTTGGACAGTCAGCAGGTGCCTGCCTGTTATAATAAAGACCACAAAAAAAATACCAAAGCTAAGTGAATACAGATGAGTCTATTTCTGGATCCAAACCTGCTCACTACACGTCACATCTCTGAAAAAGCAGAGCCCTTTTGTGTCCATATTAGGTATAAAATCCTTTCTAAAGGCACTGAGTGATTATATCAAGCATGTGGGATTTTGGTTAAAATCATTGTGTCAAATCTGCAGGAATGCCGAAGCCATGCCAGGAGCCTTGGACAGCTCCCAGCCAAGAGCTGTCTCACTGAGTGCCAGTAAAAACATCACATTCCTGGGTCATCTATAAGACCAGAAACAATAACTGCTTAGCACTTACTCCAAGTTTCTCCTTTATGAAATATCATTGCTTTCAAATGTCTTAAAGGCTACATGTCTGTGGGAGCTGTGATTCTTCCCTCCCTGCCCTCACTGTGGAGGACATCCTTTTTTGTTATTTCAGAGACCTTTTCCCCCAAACAGCACAGCCCCACAGATGCACACACATCAGCTGTAAGAGCAGCAAGCAAAAGCCTTGAGCAGAGCCATTCTGAGGGGCAGCAGAACTTCTCAAATTTATAGCACTGGCAACACTTGACATAACCTCCCCTCTCAGCCATCAGTTTACACCTCACTTCAGACTGATCTAAAACACCCACTGTGCTTTAGTTTGCTTCTTCCCCAGGCAAGAACATCCTATGGGACATGACACTCCTGCCTGGACTCCTCTCTGGTCACTAGGGGACACTGGGGTCTGCCCATCAGGACCAGTGTAACCTCCTCTCTTCCCAAAAGGGAGCTCTCCCAAGTGGCAGGCTGTGTGCTACAAGGTGGCTGCACATCTTGGAGTCATGTTGTCCATCCAAGACTCAATCCTGCACACAAAGAACAGGTCCAGATCAGGAAAGCAAAATGCTGAAGTAGCCCAGCTGAGAGGTACCCGAGTGACTCTGCCTTGGTGCACTGCACTGCTCCTGAAGGAAGAGAGATGGAGGGGATGATGTTTCGGGCTTGATTTGCTTTCACTTTGTTTTTGTGGAGCCCAGGATATTTTCAGCCTTAGTCCAGTATGACAAAATGAAAATGCTAATGAGTTTTGATGATAACAAGACAGTTTTCCAAAATTATGAACACAAACTGACAAGAACTTGGCTGAGGTGGAGAAGCCAAGCTCTGCATCTGGGCTGGTCCACACGTGGCTCAGGACAATCTTTTTTATAGTGAGTTTAATCTGAATATTACTGACTAAAGCCCACTCCAAAATCTTTGGCAGGAGAAACAAGAGGCTTTTGCTCCAAAAACTAAGCCTGCCATTTTTCTCTTTCAAATCTCATCTCCCTGTCCATGGGCTTGGATTCTATGGAGCCTACAGACATCTCCTCCCAGTCTACCATAGCACTGAGCTGTGTGAGGGAAGTGGCCTTTGCAAAGCACATGCACTAGCCAGTATATCCAGAAACAGAGATATTCCTCAGTGGTGCCAGGAATCAGAACAATTCCAACACTGGGAGGCTAAAATCAGTTTCTATGGAGGCTCTTGATTCCTTGTTAGGGCCAATCCAAATTCTGACCATGAGAAAACTGTGGGTGTTGTAAATCAAAATGCACTTCTTAAAGACTTCTTGTTCTGTAAAACATGAACTTTGGGTGCCAGAGCACTCAGTGTACACAGGGCTGCCAAACTGCTTGAGCAAGGGCAGCATGGAAGGTAGCAAGAAGAAAAAAGGGTTTTCCAACAAGCTTTTTGCAGCTCCATACACAGTCTGCATCCCACAAAAGTTGTTTTCACGTTGTAATGAACGCCCTTCTCCTGCCCCCAGCAAATGCAGGACATCAGGTTAGTCCCACCTAACAGCTGCTTTCTGTGTTTTCAGGTACACACTTCACATTCAGGCATCTGCTCCTCCATGGACTCCTGGGGCTGGCTTGTCTTAGCCTAGAAAAGTGCTGGAGGATCAAATTTTATGTGAGAGGGAAAGGAGGCATAGGATGAAACAGCCCCTGCAAGCGTGCCCAAATCATCTCTGCTGCTGACACGTGCACTCACTAGAAAAGCTGTTGCAGAATTGCCTTGGAGGTATCAAGATGTAACTGGAAAATTTCATGCTATCTATGGAAATGCAGATTGTCTGCTGTGGGACAATAGGTTACATTCCATTCTAATCCTGTTCCAAAATGAAACAAACAATACAGATACATTTAAAGGGGATACTGTACAGGATTTGTAGAACAAACAAAACATAATTGTCACTGTATCCCTTGAGGTAGTTTTGGCACACAGACCCCAGAAAAGGTCTGGAAGAATCTGAGATCTGAAGGAAAAAAGTGGAACAGTTTGTTCATATCACAACGCGCCAAAGGAGAGCAAGGCTGACAAAACACAATTGTTTCCTAAGTGCAGGAATCTGCACACCAGACCCTGCAGAAGAGCAGCCAGCCACCCTCACAGGATCAGCCAGCCATGGAGCTTTTGCCAGCGAGGCTGCCAAATGCACCAGAAGGTGTGAGATACCGCTTGCTGGGTATTACAAGAACATCCCCCACCAGGACAGCTGAGGAACATTTTCTAAGGAATTAGCCTCACAGCAGTTGGCTTGGCTTAAAGTGGAGCAGTTTATAAGAATTTTAGGGGGGGTTTCATGGCACATACTAGTGAGGCTGTCCCACCATGCACCAACCTTTGCAGGGGACATGAAATTGTTACACTTCCAAACCCTATGAAAAAGGCATTTCAGGTAAATACCCAGATTCCACATTTCTCCCAACAGGACAGGAGGAGGTTGCAATACCCAAATAAAAGAAGATCTCTGCTACTTTTGCCTTTTCCACAGGTAGAGGAAATGCTGAGCTGTTTCTCTGCAGCTTCCAAAATCCCCTCTCTTCCTAAGCCCCAGTTTTGCTCCCAGAAGGGCATGGCTGGATTTGCCCCACGAAGGGCACAGTGGTGAAGTGCACTGGCATCACTCCTTCCTTTCCTTGGCTGAGGAGGCTGTACCAGTAGGATGGGACATGTCAGCTTCTCTGTGCCAGGGTTTGGAACCCAGATTAAGCCACCTGAATTAAGAGATCACCCAAGGTGGCAGCAGCAGATCTGCTTTATAACTGGCTTTATAATTATTAGATAGATTTAGCAAAGCACTACTTATTTTCCCTTTTTCTTTTTGCTATTTGATTGATTTTTGCCTTATCCAGTGGAGGATAAAAATCCCCAATGCGGTCTCAAAACACCATTATATAAAAACATGCACTATTGATTTAATTCTGTTCCTGGTATTTCCTAATATACTCAGCCATCTTTTGCACCAGCTGAAAGTCAGTGTTCTATTTTTATGTTGTCCTTAATGTAGGGTGAATTTCACTGAGCTTTAAATGAGTAAAAAAAGCCTGTGTTAATGTTTCATTGAAAAACTGATTCAACATTCCTGTGTATAAATCTCTTTTATTGACACTGGTTATTTCAGTCTCAGCATGGTCCAGCATCAACCATTTGGCATTTCACAGAGGCAAGCTCTGTGCATGATTACAAATGTACTGACATTCTCAGAAAGATAAAAGTCTCAAACCACCTTTAACTGGTAGAGTGAAAACAATCCATAATTTTATTCTAACCAACATTTTCTGAGGTTATTTTTTTTTCTCAAATAAGACCTTATTATCTTTTTAAATGACAACTCATTAAAAAAAATTGATTTGTACTGCTGCCCTACATCTTGTTATGCTTATTTACAGCAGCAAGGATGAATTCTAGGTGCTTTCCTTGCTCATCCCTGAGTTAACCCCTGACCAGCCCTAGATTTACTGCAGCACAAGCCTTCAATGACATTTCCTGCCCACACATCAACCTTGTTGTGGCCCACTGTGACACACAGTTTTACACAGAGTGAGTCCCTGTGATGCTACCTATGGCAAACACCACCCGCAGAACTGATAAACAAGCTTTCTGTTATGTTAGCTTAATGAAACTTTTTACAAATAGAGGAACCACACACAGCAAAACCTCCCAGAGAGAGCATCTGCAGTCTGCACGCCAGGGGCTCTGCCACGGACACAGAGCAGGGGAAGAGCAGGGTCAGGCACAAGCAGCAGTGCAGGACACAGGGAGCTGTGCCAGTGACAGGGAGCTGCTCTGCTGGAAGCTACTGAAGGCAGGGGTTCCCTGCCTGAAAAGGTGGGAAATCATGCCAGAAAGGGAAGAGAGGGGAAAGCGGCAGTGTGACTTACTCTTAGAGAAGGGGGGGACCTATTTACAAACTGCTGTGGACATTCATTTGGCACATAGTGTCAGCCAAAGACTCCTGCAGCATATAAGGATATATGGATATATATCTATATATCTATATTATATGGACACAATATCTATATAAGCTCCCCAACCCAGTGTGGGCAACAGCCATGGAACATGACAGGAGCCATGGCTCCCCACCCAGTCACTCACAAACAGCTCCAAAGCTATCCAAGAGGTGCAGGGATAACCAACTGCTTTCTGCTCTGCTGCCATCCCGTCAGGTGTGCAGGATGGACACCAGAATCCCTCTTTGCATTGTGCTCCACCTCCCTTAACACACTCTGCAAGCCTCTGAGCAGATTCCTCCCCCTTGATACACACACTGCTGTGCTCCCAGTTTATCAAGTGTCCAGGGATTTTCCAGGTGATGAGACAACACTGTTTATAGGCTCCCCACCTCACCTATTGACCACCCCTGGTCATGGGGACTGAAAATTGTGTGAGAAACCAGACTTCCCACTGCTGGCACCAGCCTGTTGCATGGCTCTGAGCTGCAGACTGATGACACAGTGCTGGCAGAGTCACTTGAGATGTAAGCAGCTGCCTAAGAGATAAACACTACTCACAAATGTTTAGAAATACCAGCTTTGCCTTTGTTTCCAGTGTTGTAGTATTTCTGATAGTGCTTGAAAGCATGTAACATAAAGAATTTATGAAATAAGTGCTCACACAAGAAACTTTCCACGTTCTCAGGATTTTGCTACAAACCTTGGGAGCTATCTGATTAAAATTCTTACTTCAACTTGATCTCCTTACATTTCCAAATTTCAGAGTGAGAAAACCCTGCTTCCTTTCAAAACCATGAGAGACACCTTCAGTTCAGACTGCAGTTCTGAGATCCTTTTCAGGAGAATTCTGCCCTCTGAAGTGAGGGTGATGTACTCACCAAGAGCCTCCTGCAGTACCCGAAGCGCCGGCTGCCATCCTCCCCAGTCAGCATGAAAGAGAAGGTCTCACTAGGAGAAAGTGAATTGCCCATGGTAGAGATTAGAGCAGAACTACAGCATGGCTACAAGGTAGATCACTTAGCAAGGGACCTCATCAAGTGAGAGATGCTACCCACTGGAAGGTCTTCATCATTAGGACACTGTGGGACAATTCTGGCAGCAGTATGGTTAGGGACAACCCAGCTGTCTCATCAGAAGAGATGGGTGCTGAGTGTCAGTGACTGCAGAAGAAATATGAGAATCAGATTTTGAGGGCGGTATTCCAATGCTCCTTTACCTTTAGTTCAATCCTGTCTCTGGACTGAGCTTTGTTCTTAAAGGGAGAACCTTAGATATTCTCTGAGAGTAGAGAAATCATTTTCTAATCCAGAAACAACACAGGTTTCCAAAATCCAGCTCCTTTTATGTCTCTGCCTAGGATAAACACCATTTGTGACAGAGCAGTAAAACAACAGTTTTACAGTGAAACAACAGCACAGGTAAAGGGATGGGTCTGTGAATTCATGCCTGGGCTGTGAAACATTCCTGACTGCTTTGCAAGTTTTAAATGGTATTATATAAAACACTTCCTGGTGCTGAAATGGCAGGGTTTGTATAATTACAGATGTCTCTGGGGAGACTTTATTGTGGCCTTTCAATACGTAAAAGGGGCTTCTAAGAAAGGTGGGAATAGACTTTTCAATAGGGTCTGTAGCAATAGGACAAGGGGTAATGGTTTTAAACTAAAACTGGGTAGATTCAGACTAGATAAAAGGAAGAAATGTTTTACAGTGAGGGTGGTAAAACACTGGAACAGATTGCCCAGAGGGGTGGTGAATGCCCTGTCCCTGGAAGCATTCCAGGTCAAGCTCTACGGGGCTCTGATCAAGTTGAAGATGTCCCTGCTCGTGGCAGAAAAGGATGGACTGGATGACCTTTAAAGGTCCCTTTCAACCCAAATCATGCCACAATTCCATCCCTTCTGCCTATCCTGTTACTCTACACCTTTGGACCAACCAGTTCTCACATACCAATGCAGAGGAAAAAAATTATACATTTTTTTGAGGTCATGTTGAAGGAAAAAGAAAATGCAAGCCTGGCTCCCCTTTTTCTTGCCCTTCTCTTGCAGTCATTCATCTCCAATGGAAGGAAGAGAGGACAGAGCACAGCTCCAAGAAAATTCTCAGATAGCAACATTTTGAACCAAATGAAGGGGTAACCTGCAATGTTAGACAAGCACTCTGAGGTGAATGACTAGGGCAGGGGGTGGGCAGGGCTCTGTCCTTTTTAAGATTTATTTTAAGTACTTCCATTTATTCTTTTGAGTTTAGCACTCAGAGGAACCTTCAAGCCTCTTCCCCTCAGCCACACAGGCCTGTGAGGCAGGCAGAATAGGGAAGAAAAAGAATACAGAACTTCAAAAGAAAGAAAAATTAAATACAGCTGCTTGATCACAAAGTGGCCAAGACTCAAACTGCTGCTTCCTTAATTGGGCATTGACGAGGCTGAGGCTGCTCCAGCGCACTCCAGCACCATTCCAGCAGCACTCCATGGTGCAGAGCAGCTCTGGAGCACTCACCTGTTGTACTCAGAGACGGGCAGCCAGTCCTTGGCATCAGGGAAGCAGAACTGCGGGATGGCCTTGAGGCGCTCCTCCGCTTCCCGCATCTGCTTGGTTGGTCTCTCCAGCTGCCGGGAGAACAGAGCGGTTCAGTCAGCCCCTGGGAGTCACTGAGCAGCTCTGAGAGCCAGGCCACATCTGACTGTCCTACAGCTGTGCTTGGCAGAGCGAGGCATGACTCCAGGACAGGCTTATAGGTGCTTGCACAAAAGAAATAATCACTGCTGGGGTTTAACATTTTTTAAATTGTCTGAAACTCCCTTGTTGTACAATGGCCACTTAAAACACAGCCCTAACTCAAATACCTTTCTGCTACAAGAGCACAAGAGAAATGCCAGAGATCAGCAAAAGTCTTTCCATTGACTTCAGTGAGTTTTGGAACAAATCCTAACATAGCCAAAATGAGTTAAAAGTGAAATATTTAGAAACTGAATTTAAACAGTGTTTAAAGCATCCACCATCAGGCCAAATTCTCCAGCTCTGGAAAAGATAAATTTGAAAACAGGGAAAGCTTTCAGTTACCTTCACTATGCCCTTTGCTTTGTAACAGATTGCTCTGGAACAATTCTGAAAGCTCCATTTAAGAACTGGATTTCTATTCATTTTTCCATTTATTCACCTTACTGATCTTAGAATGAGCTGTACATAGGAATTTTTCTTTTACCTTGGGAAACTGGTATGTCACTTCTGGGAGGTAAGTGTTTTTAGAGGGCTTCTTTTTCAGGGACACTACCACAAAATACTCAAATAACTCCCGCTCCTGCCACTCAATCAGCTCCAGTTCCAGGGTTCGATAGCTTGGAGCCCTCTTCAGCATTGACTGGATGTGCACAAGGCGCTGCGTGTGAGCTGGCATTTACAAAGAAAAGGGAATAAAAAAAGAGACAGGTCATTACCTGAGACTGTAATGTGTTTGTGTAAGCCACAGCCATTCACAAAGAACTTTCAATTTGCCAGAGTATTATTCCAAGCATGTTCTCCTTTCAAAAGCAAACCTTCTAGTTAGCAAACCTGTAGTCTCCCTCACTAATTGCACCCATAAATCAAAATTCTCTCCAAGTACTGAAGTTATGCAACACTCAGTCACTGAAATAATTTGCAGTTCATAACTGCTACCCTGGCAAAAGTCTGGCTTTTCTTCACACATAAGACTGGATTATAAACCCTTATGTGGTTGTGCAAATGCACTGGGACCTCCAGGGTGACACATCTGAGGCCTGGCTTACCCTGGTGAAAAACAGTTCTGTGCCCTGTCCCTACACAGCACAGCTTTTTGCTACACACCACATAAGGCAAGCCATGGAATAAACTCCAGGGAAGAGGGACAGGGAGGAAAGGAAAGATGTGCCAATTGCCTGCTGTGGGTTGCTTTGTTAGTGCTAATTCAGTTGGGGGATGATCTTTGATTCATGGTCATTCATGAAGGCAAAGATGTGCCTTGATCCAGTGACTTGCTGCTTGATACCTATGGAGGACTGGTCATTAACATCACTACCAGTTCTGTTACACCAAAAAAACCCAAAACCAGCTCAGCAAAAGCAGCTCCCTGCATGCTCTTCCCCAGCTCTTCACACAAGGATCTCTGGGCAATGGCAAAGGAACTGTTAGCAGCACACCTCAAACCCTTCAGGCTCTACTCACTGCCACTGCCCACAGCTTCCAAAGGCTGACTGTCCCTTGTGACAGGGAAATAAGGGGTCACAGGCACTAAGGGAAAGCCCTTGATGACCAGCCCTCATACATCTGGTTCAACAGAAAAATTAACCATTATTTTGATAAAGCACTTGGTCTCGATGTGACCGCACAACTGAGGAAGTTAATCCCCAGAACAACCTGCCTGCTCCTGCCTAGAGGCAGCCCCACACTGCAGGCCACTGCTTCACATGTGCTGGGGGGAAACCAAAGAGCCCACCCCAGCAGATGGGCACCCAGTGAGTCCTGTCATGCTACACATCACAGGGGGTCTGCAGCTCAGGGTGCCCTGAGAGCATCAATGTAAATAAACACAAAGTCACTCAGGAGCACTTGGTTAGAGAGACATCAGAATGAAGACCCTCTGTTCCACAACAGTGGGGGAAAAGCCTCCCAGTTTCCAGGGACATCAGAATGACAAGAAGTAACAAGAAGGGGCCAGGCCCTGTCTATCTTCTTTCATGGCCTGTGAGAACAAGCAACCCTTCTATTTTCTGACACAAAGAGAAACAGAACTGCAAGTGCTTTTGGGTTGGCACAGGTCGACAAAGGAGCAAGCAGTCATTTTCCCCACATCACTGTACAATGTTGCACACAGCCTGTTTTGGATGGTCTTACCACCAGCTATCTGGCACAAATCTGTTTCCCTAAGACAATGTTTTCCAGAAAGTTTTGCTGCATGTACAGCAAGCAGTAGGTAGACATGGATGATCTCCCCATATCTTAAAACAGCTCCACACCCTTGTCTTTTTTACCCCTCACCTACTAACAACATGATGGGTTTTTAGTAATGAAATCTGTTGCTGCTGTCTTCAACTTTTTTATAGGCCTCTTTTTGTACCAGGACTCAGGAAAAGGAGAGACTAATTTAGTGGCCTGGCTCAGGCAGAGTTTGTGCAGGTGCTGATAAAGGAATTTCTACAATTTGGAAACTGCAGACTTATAAAAGAGTCTAAGAACCACAACGCTGGATCAGACCCAGATCCTTTCCTCCAACAGCAGCGAGCAGTAAACACTGAAAGCAGCATATGAATAAGAAAGGAGCATCTTTATCCAGTCCCATCCCTCTAAGCCTGCACCCAGTAGTCAGTCTGGAATAGAGCAGCATCTCTGAAGTGGCTGACAAAGCCAAACTATCAAAGGTCCTGTTCTTCATTAAATGACACAGTTGCCAAATCCTTGTTAGATCTTCACAGCCCGTTTTGTCCTTGCTTTCCACGTTCATGCTCCTGTGTTGGAACTTTGGGAGCTCTGCAGTAATGGAGTTAGGAAACTCTAGAGAATATAACAATGTGCACCAGCAGGAGAACATACATTGATAGGGTCTGGGACAGGGTCTAACTAGAAGCCACTGAAGGCTGACCCCTTACCTTTAAACCTGTCATCTGAGTCACTCTCACTCTCGCTGTTCTCATCTGCAGAGGACACAGAGGCATCAGTTAATGCAAAACCAGAGCAAACAAACTCAGTTCACTGTGCTGCAACTGGGAAAAATCCTATCTCCCATCTCTGAGCCTTGTGATACACACATGCACTTCTCCTCAGTCTTAAAATATCTTGAAATAAACAGTTTGAATGACTCCTTGGATTGTGTTTCCCTTGGATTCAGTTTCAATATTGCTTGAGAGTAAGAACTTCATTTTGATGAAAGGGCAAAATTCATTCTCCATTACAGCAACTGTTTGCACTGAATCCCCATCTATACTGAGCTGCAAAAGTGACATTTGGAAAACAGGTCTTAACCCTTTCACTTCTTGTTTTCAGGTTTCAATTTTTAAAAATTTTTTAATAAAAGTTATGCAGCACTTGAGAAGTCAAAGTAAGCTTTATGAGCTTCGTCTGCCTGGACAATGTTCCCTATCACCAGAACTCACCAAACTTAGTTAGAGTTAACAGGCAGAAGTAACCTTATGACAAGATGTGTTACTGAGGAGTTCTTGATTAAAACCCTATTGTACTCTTACTACAAACAGGGTCTGAATTTCCTTTTTGGCCCCTGTTTTTCCAGAAGCAGTCTGAAGCACAGGGTGAGTTCAGGAAAAAGCATTTGAGAGCTCCAGGGTCAAAACTGTGAATTTTGGTCAAAACTTACAGTAAATGTGGACTAAGGAAGAAGCTGGGTAAGTCAAGATTACCGTGAGATTAACAGGATACACAATACTGAGAATCTCATTTATTTTTAGCTCATCCCCATTTTCTCCTCTTGCAGAGAGAAAATTATTATTGTTCACAGAAAAAAGTTCTAAACTAAGCAGAGTCCATGGTAGATGTGGAGGAAAGAAGGAAATTGATTAATCCTGTAGGATCCAGATGGATTCACTGAACCCTGACACTTGCACCATACCTCGTAGGGACGCTGTCTCAATATTGGACATAGAAAGTTTCTTCAGTCGTTTTTTCCCTCTTTTTGCACTGTAGATGGAATTGATTCTTTGGACAAGCTGCAAAATAAGAAAATGAGAAATTAGTAAGACCAAACATTTTCCTGCCAGGAGACTTTTATTAATGTATTCAAACAAAACATGGATGATAAATCAGCGAATGCAGATAATAACTGTCTGCCCCAAAAATATCTGAGATGATGGGAAATATTAATGAGATGACTTGTGTTTATTGTTTTCAGCAGGAGGCTGGGATTACTAAGAATTCAACATTAAACAGAATATTATAACTTTGGGAGAGTCACAAATATGTAGCAATTAATCTTCATGATGTTTTATAAGTCAGGAATAGTATATTTAATTCCACAGCAGATTTCTTCATAGAACTATAATACAGTTTGCAAAAGCTGTTTCACCTCAGCTTCCAGAGAGAAATAAACTGAGAGAAAGGATGCAATTTGCTATAGACACAGCAGAAGGGCAGTAACAGAGCACAGACTGAAACAAAACCTTTTTTAGGTTTTCCCTCTAATAACTACCGCAATTTAAAAAATTATATTCCCCAGGAATATGTGATCCTGAAAGGTAAAGCAGTAAGAAAACAGAAATTATCACAAGATTTGCACTAAAATCGTGAACATTCATATGCTGAAATCAGACTTTCATATAAGGAGAATATCTGGCCCTTCAATTAAAAAAAATGTTGGGTACAAAATTAACAGCCAAACTA
Organism: Hypocryptadius cinnamomeus; assembly: GCA_013400635.1. NCBI lineage: Eukaryota > Metazoa > Chordata > Aves > Passeriformes > Zosteropidae > Hypocryptadius > Hypocryptadius cinnamomeus. The sequence continues at coordinate 41,986 of VYZP01029589.1, forward strand.
AGTTTTACTCAAAATCAGGTAGTAAATTACTCTGTAAGTAACCCTATGATTTCCTCCAGAGATGTGTGCCCATTGGTGAAGTATAACAATATATTCCAAGAAAGTAAAAATACAGTAAATATTAAAGACGTAGGATTAATTTCCTCCTTAAACAGAATTTCCAACAAAATCACAGAAACATAAAAATCTCCCTCTACTCACAGTATTTATAGCCATGTACTTTAAAATGTGCTCTTTAATAAGAACAGGAAAGAGCTGAATACACAGTAAAAATCAACTCTGTTCACAAGCCAAAATGAAGCACACTGGCAGTTCTCCCCCTCTCTGTTGCTATTGTATTGTTGGTTTTTTGGTTGCTGTCTTGTGGCTTGGAGTTTTTTTCACATTCCATTTTGAATCGAAATTTTTCATTTTTCAAGGAGTTTTAAGTTTTACTTCAAATCCATCAAGACAGCATGGTTATCAGGATGGGGTCAGTTGTGAGTAAATGAAGGGAAACCTATTAGGCCAATTAGTTATTTTCCTGGAAACAAACGATGGGGAAATAAACCACTTCAGATGTTGCTGTGTGTTTTAAATAATAATTGCTTGGCCATCACCCATTCAAAATCTTAAAGTTATATACACAGCAATGCTCTGGTCCACACAGCTTAAAGAAGAGTGTGGAAAGTAGAACTGCCTTAAAATCAATTCTGTGTGAAGATGGCCATCAGATGTTTGCTCCTCTTGGAAAATTTGCAAGTTATCACTTCTAGGGAAGGGATTTTGATCTAAATGTTCCTTTAGGGTACAAAAAGAGCTTTCAATGATGCCTAAAGGCTGGCTGTTGGAACCCTGGTTACTGAGAATTTTAGACTTTCTGTGCTGACAGGCAATGACCCCCAAGAGAACACTGCATTTGACCTGAGGTCATGGAGAAGGCCTGCAAAATTGAATGGCAGAACTGGGATTATGGAGCTGTAGTTTGAATAGAAGTGTGTAATATCACATGGTGGAAAACTAAGAGTTTAAGGGTTTAGAATATAGTCATATATATAAAGCAAGATGGAGGTTTTAGGGTGGAGGCTGGTCCTTCTTCTTCACCTTCTTCCTCATGGGTTTGGGTCGTATTGTGCAACTGGATAAAAAAGTCCACATTGCAGGCTACAGGTGGCTGGTTATTGGGTTGAAAGTAAAAATAATAGGAAAGTTTATAGTTTATCCTTAAAAAGTTAGTTTATCCTTGGATAAGGTGAGAAAAAGCCTAGGAGAGAGAGAGAGATACAGTGCCGTTTTTTAGTTTGTCAGAGTGAAGTGCTGTAGAACTCACGCTCTGTGAGACTGTGCTACAGATAAGAACTAATAAACATCTGAGTCCCACCAGGAAATACCACCTCGTGCATTTAATCCTGACCCAGGCACAGAGAAGCCAAGACTCAACAGGTGCCCAGAAATCCCCCAGCTCTCGCAGCCAGGCGCCCTCTCCTCAGCACAGGGCCGTCCACACCCCGGTACCTTGGGGATCCTCCTGGCGCGCCGCGTGGACAGCAGCTCGCTGGCGGTGCTCAGGCTGTCCTCGGTGAGGCTGGAGGGGGACGAGGGGATGCCCAGCTGAGCCAGCAGCAGCATGTCATCGTGGCTGTGCCGCTTGGGCAGCCGCGGCAGGCGGTGGCTCTTCCTCTCGGACCAGTTCCCCACGCGCAGGGAGTGGCTGCTGGCCTTCGAGGGCAGCTGCAGGGACAAGGACAGCCTGAGCTCTTCCCCTAACATTCCAACAACCTGGGGCACCTGGTGTCACGCTCTGCCACCTGTGACAGAGTGCTGGCTGCACAGGGACACCGCGCCAGGGGAGCCAGGGTGCGTGCCAAGGTCACAGTGAAGGGACGGGGGTAACCTCCAAGACTTTAAAGTTCAAAGAAAACAAAACCGTTTGTGACCTGCTGCATTTCCATGCACCCACATCCCGTCAGTTCTGTGAGCCCCAAAATCTAACTTGAAGGCTTGGCTGACAGCAGAGCACTGACCCAGCAGGCCTGGTCCATTCCTCTGACTTGCAGCAGTGAAAATAATGAGCAATTACACAATTCATTGTAATATTAATTCAGTGCAAAAGTAATAACTAAAATAGCAAATTCATGCTATTTTAGCCAAGAAAAAATAAAGTAGAAAAATCAAGCTTGTTCTATTTTCATGGTGTTCAGAAGTTTTAAGACCTGACAATGAGCAGAGGTGCAGTTACAACTCTCCCTGCATTCCCAAAGAATTCCCTTTAAAACATGAAACTGTTATCACTACAGGGCAATGGTAAAATCTCACCGAAGGATTAAGCACCAGGGAACATCTGTCTTTAAAAAACTGGAGGTGTTTTGGAGCAGTCCTAGGAGCAGCTCTGCCCAGCTCCAGGTCTCTGCCTTCTCCTCTCAAACACAAACACTGTAAAGGAGCTTCCCCAGCACGTCCAGGAAAAAGTATTATTGTGTCAAGCATCTGTCATTTGGCATTTACTGACATTCTATCAGCCCTGTTACAAGCCATAAACCTGCAGCAATAAATGTCCCATTTATTGGCTGACTGGTTGCAGTGCCATCCCACCTGGGATTAAGCACAGGTGTTTCTGTGGAGAGGGGTTGCATCACAAATACAGTGTCATCATCAAACATTCCTTTCATACCTGATGACTTCAAAAACCGAAAATAATCAATGGGAAAAGAAAAGACACAGGGATTCAAAATGACCACACCACCAGTGTCTCAGAGGTCTCTGCATACCACAGGTTAGCACACCAGGAAAACTGGTGGCGGTCTACCCTCTACTGAAAGGAATTCTTTTTGGAGATGATTGTTGGAAGCTTGCTGACCTTCTGATCTCTTCCATCTTGTTTATCATCATCCATGACTGAAAAGTCATGTTGCTAACCCAGCTTTGTTGCTATGATGGAAAAACTGGGTGATAAACCATTGCCAAAGCTACCATTCTTGAGGAAATTCAGACTTTTCTATTTCTGGTCATTGGAGAATTACCCAGGCCCAAAGCTGACCCACTCTTAGTGTCTCTTCATTTTAAATATCAGCACAATGACAGTGCAATTATGGCAGGACTGATTCCTGTCAGGGCACTCCCAGCAGCATCTCAAAAAGAAGCTACCAGAACAAAGCCAGCCCTGCTGCAAAGGGTACCAGAGAGTTCTTAATTACTGAAAAACTTTACAGAAGGCAATTTAATCTGTAAATCCTTTGGTAACCCTCTGTTAAAGAGAACACTGGCCAGTATCTTCCTATGGATCTGTATGGTTCCCAGCCTAATGATAGATCCTCAGGGATCCTCTGGATGCTGCACAACTCCTGTAAACACACACAGAGCCAGAAATAGTTGTTATGCACCATGTCTCACTACGAGGGACGTTTCCCTTTTATTCTCATGACGGCAGTGCCTGTTTCTCCTTTCTCTGCCTGATTACTACTCTCCACTTGTTCCTTTTCCAGCAGCTTTGCTGAAGTCACTCCTGGTTTACAGGGGATGTGCTAGGAGCACACTAAGAATCCTGCTGATGCTTCTTTTGGATTGTGATGCTTGCATGCACACGAAGCAAGTGAAAGAAAATGCATTCAGTTTTCTTTCTAGGTCTCTTTACAGGACAAAAATGTAAATTGTTGTGACCTTTTGTTCAACTGCGAAATTTCTGTTAATTCAGTGCACAGTGAAGCTCCTTTAAAGGGTGCTTTGGATCTCAAAATTAAGTATGTGTTGAGATTTATATTTTTCCTTATGAACATAGTCATCCCATAAACAACAAAGCAACCTGGTATTTCATGGTGTTCACAAAAAAAAACAGGCTTACTTTGGAAAATTCATAAAGGGAAAGTCTGCCGAGTTCCTCGTCTTTATGCTATAAACACAAATTATCCAGACTTGTTAACTGCAGACACTCAGGTTTTTCTAACTGTTTTATTATTCATTTAGTCAGGGCTTTCACCTGGCATTCTTACAATAAACCTGCCCACTACAAACTCCCCATGAGCAGAGCCGCAGCAGGCCCTGTGCAACAGCACAGGGACAAAACCAGCAGCTGCCTTCCCCCGTCCTGTCCCTGCCCGCCAGCAGAGACAATTCCCTAAGAGGCGCAGCCACACAAGGAGTTAATCCAGGTCAGATCCAACTCCAAAAGAAGCGGAGGAAGGATTCTGCTGGGGGCTGCGAGGCCGGGGCTGCACAGAGCGCTGGGAGCCGCCGCTGCCGGCGCGGCCTGAGGGCTGAGGGCTGAGCCCCCACAGCCGCCCGCGCCCCGCTCCTCTCCCGGCCCTCCGGAGCACCGGCCCTCCGGAGAACCAGCACCAGCCCTCCGGAGAACCAGCACCAGCCCTCCGGAGAACCAGCACCAGCCCGCCTCCAGCACGCTGCCCTCACCTGCGGAGCTGCTGGGTATTTCCTGTTCTGCGGCGTCCACATCCTGGGCAGGGAATCCAGCGAGTTCTCGGACAGCTGATGGGATTTTCGCCCCCCGTGACGGCCTTTCAGCTCCACATCCTCGTACGGGTTTTCCTTGGGTGACTCGCCTGCACGTTTGGGTTTGGGGGTTTTGTGTTTTTTTTGGTTTTTGGTTTTTTTTTTTTTTTTTAAGGAAAGAAAAACAGACAGGAATGTAAAATTAGGAAAAAAAATAAAAATCATGTGAACCAAGGCTTTTAGAAAAGCTCCTCAGCTTTCAGCATGACTCATCCCTCTAGCTGCAGCTGGAAGTATTTGGAGAAGAACTTGGCTATGAGCTCGACAAGTTTCTTTGGATTTTTTTACTGTCCCTTTTTTTTTTTTTTTTAACTAAAATGTGAAGATTTCACAAGACGTGCTTCTGAGCATCCGCAGCTGTGGAAAATTTATTGATATATAAAAGCTAAGGCACTTAACTTCTTGAAAGTGTATCAGTAGATTTTATAAATCTGTAACAGCCGCTCATGATGGGGGTGAAATGAAGACCAATAAATAACTGTGCTCAACACACCACCCTTACACACTGTAAGACAATTCTTATTTGATGCAACCTTCATTCTTCTCATGAGAGATGGCAAATAAAGAATAAACGCTCCAGCTCAGCAGTGCTAAGAGACAAGATTGAAAAGGCAAAAGGAGAATTTCTGTCCCAGCCACCCTGCATCCTCAGTGTTCTTTAAAATATATCCTGTCTTCAAATTAGGCAGCTGTTCATTTCAAGTTATGTCGAATTTCTGTCTCCCAGAAGGAAACTCATCCTGCTAGTAATACATAGAGGCTTAACCAATTAATCACTAACTATTACTTAAATGAAAAATTAAAAAGCAGACCCTGAAAACCATTTGAAAACCAGAACCAAAATTTATAGTCCATATTTAACTGAGATCCAATACCCACCATCTTCTCAAAACTCCTGAGCTTAGCAGACCTCTCACTGAACAAAGTAGTATGAAGATGAATGAGTGCCATCAATAAAATTAACATTTTGTATGCATTTTTTCAGACAGTTGGTAATCAGCAACTGATTTAGAACTTCAGGTTTTTCAAACAGTTTTTCATTCCAGTTTTCCAACAGTCTTGAACAGAAAATCATCTCAAAAAAATATTGATCTACTCAAATTCAAGACTTGAATTTACAGAAGCAAGCAGGAAGGCAAAAGCTTTTAAAGCAACTTGCTTTTGGCTTTATCTAAAGATGGCTTTAAAATCCATGGGTTTACTACAATATATGTATTGCAATACAAGCTATCTAATGTAAGAAATTCAATTGAGAACTGAGGACAGAAAGCTGCAGTATGGTTCATTATTCCCACTGTTACAGAAAATATTCACAGTGTGAATATTCACTGTGTGAAGGAGATGACAGCTGGGGCATAGGTGTTTTCACTATTAACTAGGGTTAACACAGTCTGTGTGACTACCAGCTATGTTGTTCTAGGCAGACTAAATTTCCTTATTGTACCAAAGAAAACAAAAGCAGTTTGTGCTTTCTGCTTGATTGTTGAGCCTGGAAGTGTGAGACTGCTTGGTTCCTCAATTACAGCCACAAGAACTTTTGCTGAGCAAGCTCACATATTCACAATACAAATAAAAATACAGTTTTGCTTTGGTAGTGCATCATAGTAAGATTTCTAGTCAAACATAAGCCCAAGAGTGAATGTTTTAGCTTTGTTCTAATTAGAAGCCTGAATCACTGCTGCTCTTGAAGAATGTTTGACTTGGCAATCACAGTTTATTATTTCATCCAGAGGGAATCTGATTCTAGAGGCTGCACTATCCTTGTGGCCAACGCTCATGCCACATGGAAAGAACACCCTCAGGTGTGTGAGGTACATGAAAGAAGCCCTTTTGATTAATGCAATGAACAGGATAAATCTTAACATATATTCCTAAAAAAATGTGATGCTATGGAGGACTACAGAAGTGGTTGATTTTTCCTGTGGGAAGAAAAAATAGATATCACAACCTGATTCTGTTACTTGTAGACTCTACAGCTCTAGAAATGATAATCATAGCAATGATAAAGAGTAAAATTTGCAAAATGCTGTTACTTATGCTGATTGGGCTCTAGTAGCATCATAAAATTTCTTGTAAGCCCAAGTCAAGTATAGGTCAAGCAAGCATTTTGGAATGGATGAATAGATTTCAAGACACCCAGCTACATGAGACATGGCTCAAACATGCGCTTCCTTGTGAAAACAAATGTTACTGTATTAGTCTACAGAGAGTCCAAACTCCCAGGAAGAAGCAAGCCCATCAGTGAAAAAACCCTTTTTACAATGTAAAGCATTTAAAAATGTTAGGGGGATTCTCTTTCCAAAACAGAATGTAAAACTGAATTGCTTGAACCCAGTTAAACTCAACATAAATAACGTTGACTTGACATATTAAGTATAGAAACGGGCCCAGAGAAGTCTTGGATGAGAGAAGAGGGAGGAGCAAGGAACCACGAGCAGAGGCTTTTTTTTCCGAGTCAGAATCTCTACCAAAAAAGAGCTTGGGCCAAATTCCTCTTCAGTGTAATGTGAAGGTCAGAGGAGACACCACAGGGATTTTAACCCTTTCCCCTAGAGCTGTGAGAGCTTCTGCAGATGACTGGTTTGCTCCTCAAAAATTCTTGTGTCCATTCTTTCTCTCATTTGCTTAAAAGAAACCAAATTATTTCATTATTTCAATTACATGTCACCATTTTTTTTTTTTTAAGAACCTCCCTCTACACCAAATCTCTGATAACGAAATAGTCTGATCCATCAGAAACCACCTGGTTTTGCTGACATGAGTTTTGAATTAAGTATTTGGTTCAAGCTGTGAACTAGAAGAGACAGACAAATAAACTATCTCCTCAGCAATTTTCAACCACCACTTCTTAGTATCTGCTGTCCCTGGGAGACACACAAAAGACCAGATATGCAAAAAAGAGGCAGGCCAGACTGGCTCCTGTACAAGTGACAAGGAATCAGAGGTGTCAAGTAAACTAAAAATGCTGAAAAATACCCTGAACTGCCTTAAAGCAGCATTTAACTGCATCTGACTGCACAGTGACTCCCTTCCATGGGAGAAACATCTGGGAAGTGGTGGTCACCAGCAGGTGCATGTCCCACATGGGAGCGAGGTCTTGGGGAGACCTGTGGTGGTGGCTGCTACTGCTGTGCTGCAGCACAAAAAGGAGAAAAGTTTCCATATAATTGGCTGGCTCAGAGGTTTATGGCTTTCTCCTCACTTCTCCAGTCCCAGGTCTCCGGCAAGCAATGTTTGCAAGCTGCAGTGCTTGGACTGGCTGCAAAAGGGAAACATATTGACAATGAAAGAGCAAGGAAACGTCCTTGTTCCTGCCATATGGATGTCTCTATTGGAAGCCAAAGGAGAAACATTATGCAGTATAGAGGCCAGGCTTGTCTTAATGAGGCTGATCCAACAGCCACACAAGACAACAGCAGATTATCACTGACTTCAAAGGAAGCTGAATCATTCCCCCAGAATGCATATGATCACAAACAGTAAGTCTTTGGCAAATACTGTCTCTAATCACCATCTCTACTCCCAGATCAGTTCCCTCTATAAGTATTTTTTCCAAGTTCCAAATTTTCTCAAATTCTACGTACCAAAGTGCTGAGTTAACACAGGGCATTTATCTACACGACATTTATCTTCAGAAGATCTCACAGACAATGTAATGAATGGTCCATCAGGGAAAGAAAAGAAGAACAACAACAGAAAAAAGATAAAATAACCACGGATGTTCAGAAAAGTCCTGAGGAATGCAGTGCCTTGAGCTTAAGCATCGATGAGTTTCCTCCAGGGGCTGCAGCTCCTCACGCCTGATGCGGTGCGAGTCAGCCCCACCGAGTCCTGAGGCAGCACACAGTGTTCCTCTGCTCAGCCTCTCACACGTGGCAAATGGGAAGCAGAGGCAGACTCAGCAAGCCTGAATCATGCTGAGAAAGGAGTGAAAAGTAAGGCTGAGAGGAAAAAAAACGAAGCAGGCAGGCGCTTCTCTATAAATGGCAGAAAGCAGGGAAATGCATCATTTCTTTCTAGATGGGAGAAGCTATTATCAGAGGAATTAAGTGATTCACAGAGTGCTGGTTATAACTCCAGAGTTTTGCACTGCCAGGAAGAGAGAAGAATGGAACAGCATGTACAGCGTAAAGGAAAGGGCTCCTAAACTTGTGTGAAGCTGGGTGCCTAAATTGGGAACCAACACTCAGAGATGCTGAATCCACAGGGCGATGGCCAAGCTAAGAGCCTGCTGCCTCTCCTCCTGGCTGCTCTGAAAGCCCAGGGGCCTGAGTTGCATGGCCAGGACAGTTATCACCTCCCAGATGAGGTGCATGTGCACTGCTCATTCATTTCAGTCATAAAATTACACCAGCACAGATCCACACCACCAGTGCTGGAGGAAAACTGGGCCATTGGGATGGTTATGAGCACGTTCATATCAAATGGATGAAAACCAGTAAATCTCCACGCTCCCATAAAGTGTCCAAACTTAGCTCTTTGGTACATAGATGAGTTTTTCAATGTCAGAGATGCTGCAACTGTGCATCTCAGCTGGGGAATTTACCCCAGGAATCTGCAGAAAGAGGAACTATTTCAATCTCAAATTACAGCTAGCACACATTTACAGCTGCTTTGAAAAGCTATTGCTGACAGCACGAAGCTACAGGCCATTACTTGCTTACAGTGCTGTCACCCAGTGTGTCCACTCAGTACCACGAGCTCAGGAATGCAGTACAGCATCTACAACAAGCAGAGTGGCAAGTCTAAAATGCAATCAGCCTTTTGGGCCCTGCTCCATGGAGTTTGTAGGCAACAGCCTGTGCTTTCTGAACTCCTCCAGCCCTTGCAATCAGCAGAAGAAACACTGCAGAAGCTTCCAGCTCCCTGCCATCTCTGCAGGGACTGCTGAGAGTGCAGTCATCATGAAGCACAAGGGAAAAGAATTAACATGGCTGAGAAATGAACAAGAAATTTCACCCCCAGAAATCACCTGTTTACCACTCAGTCCAAAACCATGTGCATGAAAATGTCTGATAAGCAACTGTTAGCACAGTACAGCAGCAGCTTGCCTGAACTGCCTGCACTTCAGGGGTGTCACCCTGCTGCCTTCAACACAGCCTCTCAATTTGAGAGAGGATTTGGGAGAGCAGTCTCATGGTCTTTTATTCTGTTTTACTGACCTGCAACATTGACTAGAAAGGCAGGCAGTAAAGCTGACAGAGACTGTCACGAGAAGCTGTAGTGGATGGTACAGTGATGAGATAGACCCCACAGAGAAAAACTGAGATCTAAATAGGGCACGAGATGATTATTAAAAATAACTGAAATCCATGCATCCAAATGTAACAATAGTGCAGCAGGCTGATTGTCAACAGGATCAGCTGAAGTATTTGGCCTTTCTTTGACAGGCCCATATGAACACTGTTTGATTTAATGTGCTCTGGCTGCCATTACCCTACAGTGTCTATTATTAAACTTGACATCCTTACATTTTCCAAAATCTCACATTCTATTTAGGCTGTCACAGGCAGACTGTGGGTGCAGAATAAGACAGGAATATATTATTCTGTGATCACTGCCTGTACCATCATTTGGCATCAATTCTAGCTCCAGAGACCTGCTGGTGTCTGGCTGAAAACCCAAAATGTCTTCAGAGAAGCAGCTAGCACAGCACTGCTGGCAGAATTGCAATCTCTCCAAGTTTGCTTCAGCTTCACAGCAGCCCAGCAATTCCAGTTTCTCCCTGATTTGTCACAGGATGATAATATGACAGACCAAAACGTGCTACAAAAGCATGACAGGCAATAATGTGGCACGTGAGGATGGGATTCTACTCGAAAGATCAGCTTGCTCTCTTTCTAACCTTTTCCCACATTTACTGGAAGAATTTTGCAAATGTTCTAATTTGAAAGCAATGTCAGGCTGGAACATTTTCCAGCTTGACCTCAGTCATCATTGCTGCAGCTCTGATCACACGCAGTGGACGGTTCAGTAGAACAGCTAAATCATCCCATTCTGTTACATGACATGCACTGTGTCAAATTTAAACAAGAAACCAAACCAACTCATCGATTTAGGAGAGATGAGTTGCCTTACCAGCAGGGATAAAGGGAGTGACTTGTCCTGTTTTAAATGCAGAGGTACTAAGAAGCTGATTATCCCAAACTGAAGCAATATTATCTCAAACTGACAGAGAAAAACAGCCAAGCAATTGTGTATGACTCCACTGTTTCACTTATCAGTCACCTTTGGTGTCAGCTGTAACAAGGTTCAATTGTATTACATGCCCCTACAGGAAGCAGTGATTGTCCTCTTAAGGTGCAAAAAATGTCTGTCAGTAGAAGTGTCCAGCTACTGAAAGGGCTCAAAATCTTCTAAACATGACACTGAACATGCCCAGAGAGCAGAAGGGTGCATAAGAAACCCTCCCCAAGAGGGCCAGCTGCCCCTGGGACAGTGAATTGCAGGACACTCCCAATGGGAGCCCACCAGCAAGATCCCATTTAGAAATTCGTCCTGGATTTAGAGATTCCACTGCAATGTTTTTGAGGCATTGCCTTTCTGTCTAGACTGCTTCAGCTTCAGCTGCCAAAGCAGACATGGAGTCATGCAATGTTCTGTTAAACATTCTCAGTCTAAGAGGCAACACACAGAGCCCAGCTGAGCAATGGGTTTCCTGCACATCTGCAGTGTCCTCTCGGAGGAAATCTCCACCTGCTCTGCTGTGTACAGCACTCTGGGGAGTTACAGAAGCCTTGTCTTGTCAAAGGTTTCCTCCACTGCATTTAATTTCTACATGCAGTGCTATATCTTTCACCTAGTTTTACTAGATTTTCTCAATTCAAACTTAACACTATGCCCTTGACCTTCACTCTATTTATTCAACTTTTTTTGATGATGATAACAAGTGCTTTGTCCTAGATGTCAGGTCAACAATGTTTCAGAGACATAAGACCTTAAATAACAATATTCCAACATCTCAGCTGCACTTAGGGGAGCAGACTGGAAAACTGGAACCGTATGGTCCATATGACAGGAAATACTGTTGTGCACAAACACAGCAGAAGCAACAATCTCAGCCATCTCTTAATACTATGATAGTTTCTTGAATTCACACAAAGCCAAGCGTGGTTTCCCCAACCGGATTCAGAAAGCCACATCAATTTTGGTCTGATTAAAGGCTCATTCAAAACCACAAGAAGCAAAACAATGTTAAGTTTACTATGACTGCCACATTTCTGGGAGTGCTAGTACAGAAGATGAATGAAGTCCACATGGTTCCCTGCACATGGAATACAGCTCTGATTTATATTAGGAATGTGCACCCCTTTATGCAATGGCTGCTTGATTGATGCAGGATGAATCATTGTGTTCCAAACCAATACCCATCCTGAACTTAACATGCAGGTATTTCATCTGTTAAAGCCTACAGAAACATTACAAAACTGAACAAAGTGTCTGGTTCATTATGCCACTGGCTTTCAAAGCACAATCCTTTTCAATTTCAATATAACTAAAACTTACTATTTTTTTTTTTAAAGCCAGCTCTCAAAATAAGATAAACTACACACAGCAGTTCATTGCTGCCCTGCTCATGGAAGAAGAAGCAGTGCAAAGGCACCAGGAGGAAGACAAAGCTTTAGTGTGCATATGCCCCACAAGAAGAGGCCATGTGGGGCATGACTCAAGGAAAAAAAACCAAAAAACCAAAGACTCCAGACCTAGCACTTGCATGCCTAGAAGCTGTTTAGCCTGGGAAAGGCTGGGGGATTACCCAGCTGCTGCCTGCCACTGCCCAGAAAGGCAAATGGGAAAGGCAGCACCAGGCACTTCCTGGAGGTGAAAGGATGAAGGACAACAGTCACAAATAGCAACAAGGAGAATTCACTGCATGGAAAGAGAAATTTGTTCACTGTACCACCAAGAAAACATTCTTCACAACGGAGGCTAAGCAGTGGAGAAGGCTGCACAGGGAGGCAGTGAAGCCATCCTCCCGTGGTATTTAGAAAACTCAACCAACCCTAAGCAACCTCATTCAAGTTGAAATTAACCCTGCTTTGAGCAGAGGCTGAACCAGCTGACTCCAGTCCCTTCCAACCCAATTTTTTTATGTTTCTGTCTCACACTAGACTGCTTAGAGCATTGCTCAAGATTCACAGCTTTCTTTTTTTTGTATTTCAAAACTTCCTTACATTACAATTATTAATTCTAAGGGATGGGGGGGGGACATGACACACTTAATTAAGTTTATTACTACAGCAACAATGTTTAACTGCCTACAAGTTTTAGACAGACAAGGAGATTCAATAAGGTACAGGAAAAAAAGACCCACCAGCACCTCTAGGGGACTGTTTGCAAAGCAAACTCAAAGCACAGTGACAGAGCCCTTTATAGCTTTGGAGCAGATGTAGATCTATAAAATAAACTCACTCTTGCAGACACCTGGTTTGCATGAGCACAAAAGTGCTACTTGGAGACTGGGGTCTAGCACCACTGGTATAAATTATGCAGATGTGATACACAAAGCTACGATAGTTCCTTTAAAGCTGGAGATCAAACCGCTTTGGCTTGTCTTTAATCATGCCTGACAGTTTATAAGAATTACACTGATTTGGTATTCCCCCCGCACTGCTGTATTGAATGAAGTGCTTGGAAAGAGGTTGTTAAAAAGCAGTACAAAACAATGAAGTTCTGTGTTTGTCCACAGATCTGAAATTTTGCATTCTCTTCCCACTACCCTGCCAAAATGCCCAAATTATAGTCTTGAAGGAGCTGGTTTATAGTACCCATGAGTTGGAAAAGCCCATTATGATTTTGTTTTACTGAACCCAAGATTTCGTCTCATTTGAAGAAAGCTTCTTACCAGTCCTGCACATTTGATTTTGATATTTAACAAACCAGACAAGGAAAAGAATCATTACCACCTAAAATCTGGTGCCACATTGACAAGTCCTGAGCAAAGATGAGCACTGTAAGTAACACACAATACATTTGCAAGTGTGAATAGCACAGTGGTCTGTCACGGGAAGGGATGATGATCATGTAAGGGCACTCTACACAGAAAAAGACTTTTCAGTATCTACAAAGTTTTCATTTTAACTAACAGACACTGAGCAGGAGCTGAAAGCTTCAGTTCTGAAAGCATTTTTTTTGATGGCATAGAGGGAGTAAATGGAAAGAGCAAATTGCTGTTTTTACTGAGGCTGACAAGCCAGACACAGAATTTGGGTCTGACAAAGAGTCCCAGGCTCCAATTTGTGGCCATTTTTCTTTGCTATATCAACTGATTCGACCAAGAATAGTTTTGTTCTATTGTCTTTGTTTGCCTCTGAAACATTTGTAAGCACCATTAGAGTGCCTTTTACCAGACTACACAGGCCCAGCTTGTCAGTGTCTCTTCAGAGGATGTGCTCTAGGGTCCCAGACTGTCTTGGTAGCCCTCCAGCTTTCATTATGTAAAGATTCATTGTCCAAAGTAAAATGAAGTCCCCTTTGTATCTGTTGTAATAATACAACACTGAAAGAGTTAAAAACAATGCAGATATTCATCACTTGTGTGGAAAATCTGTGCTCTGAAGGGCTGCCCAATTTTCAGTAATTATAACAACTTTTTTTAGATGTTAAAAGAATGTATGCATAGGCCATACATTTCCTTCTAAGACCAAAAGAAACATGTTTTTCTTATGAAGCTTAATGAAAACAGTGTTTTTTGTTGTGCATTCCCGATGGTGTATAGCTAAAGGAAATTAATTCCTCTTTAACCAGGAACTGGGACTTGGAGGAGACCAGGAGCAGTGCTACAAACAACTGCTTTGAGACAGTGCACACCAGAGCCCTGGAAAGCTCAGCTGACCACACAAGGCCTCTGAGGTTAATCCTGCTATTGGATAGTTCTGTAAACACCGTCTCAAGTCCTGTTCTTTACATTTTTACACCACTCAAGGCTTCAAGCCAAGGCCTCGATAAAAAGAACGATTTGGTTCTTGAAAAGCATTGGCAAAAAGCTGACCAAACAGTCTGTTTCCAATACTACCCAGTGAAGTCTGAGAGAATCAAGACTTCCTGCATGCAGCCCGAGAGCTACATTAGCACTGAGGGATCAGACCCATTTAGCCTCCATTTAATCTCTGTCTACTGACAGCACTGAACGTTCCTGCACGGGGCATGTGTTCAGCAGTACTGTGGCCTGCCCACAGCCACTCAACATCCTGCTGTGAGCCCATGGTCTGCAGCAGCTTCTTACCTACAATGTCTTCGTAGGCATTTTCTTCTAAAGTGCTCTTGGATCCAAATTTATGCTGGCTCTCCGTTCCATTTTCAGTCGGGGAGGGAGGGTACAGGGACTGCAGGCTTGAGGCATCCTCAAACTCAAAGGATTTTCTAAAGTTTAAACCAATAATAATTAGTAACAAGAATGCAAATTTATTCAAACATTTAGATGATTATTTGCATGTTAAGAAATAGAAATAAAATCAACCATAATTAAAAAAAAAAAAACTCACATCATGCTTTTAGCAGACACCTAAGTCCATAGCAGTCTCTAGTAGAGCCATCTATAACAATTTTATGAAGTTGGAAGTATTGTTATCCCCATTATGCAGACAGGAAGAAAATATCAAGAAAATAGAATGTATTTTTCCAAGTTAGCAGCACAGTCCTCAGACTAGAAATTACTTTGCTCTTTCCAGAGGCCCCAGAAACACGTAGCCCTCTGTCCTAAAGAAAGACACAGTCTCTGAAAAGCATTCCTGCACTGGTTGCTCTGGGAGATGGAGCCCTTAGTCTGATACCACTCACATGTCTTGAACCTTTGGATATGTTCCTGTGCAGAGAGCATAAATGCCAAAGGGAGACCCATGTGCCAGTCACCCACTTCCCTTGCACACCCCACGCCAAGCACTGGCAGCAAAGCAGAAAGCACTGAGGAAAGTGGTGCTCTCTGGGGTGTGTGAGCAGCTTGGGTGATGGCTCAGGGGCTGAAGGTTTGGCCTTGCTGGCAGGAGGGCGAGGACCAGCTGGGTCAGATGAGCACACACCGTTTGTCTCCCACCGGGGATGATTCACCACCTCCCACCCACCCCTGCCCCAGTGCTGCTGAGCAATTCTAGAGAGTTCTTGGGCTTTTCTCCCAAGGTGTTCCCGCTCTCCAGCTCACCCTTGTTCTCTGGGGCAGTAACTACACTCAAGGTGGGAGGCCCATGATTGCAGTGCCAGCAGCACAGGGGCTGGCATTCATGGGATTGATTCACTGCTGAGGATAGCAGTGAGAAAACAGGCTCAGGTCAGAGCATAAATAATCCCATGGTGCTGCGAGGCTTGTGTGGACTGTGCTGGTGCCCATACTCCAGTCACTGAGCCCCAACCTGGATTAACAGTAAATCATCCTGCCATCAACCCCTCTTGTTTTTCTTCTTCCCAGCTGGAGTGGAGCATATGTCACAGCATGTCCAGGTGGCAGTGACAGAGCCTCACGAGACACTTTGTCCTGTGAATTGGCTCGAGCATCCCTGCAGGTACAGGCACAGAACACTGCATTTGAGAAGAGCATTTCCTGTTTGTCTGCTGGAGCAGGCTTACAGCTGGAATCAGGCTTAAGAGCCTCTTCTCTCTCCCTTCCCTAACCTTCAGAATATCCAGATCCAAGTTATTCACATCAGGATTGTGGCAGAAACAATCTGTGCATGTCAGATCCAGACACCTGCTCCTCCACAGCTACACAGTACAAAGGATGCTGACACACTGAAGGCACAGCTGTGCATGAAACGAGACTTTCTAAAGTAGTTAAATGCCCAGCTCCTATATATTTCAAGGCACCACTATGATGTGGTGACGCTGTGTAGGATGGCAGGAATGGCTTTGTGGACCAACACTCAGCTGTGGTCCATGCGTCCCAAGTCTATCCTGTGACACTCCTCTGCTGCACTGTGTGTGTGCCAGAGGATTTCCAGCTGTGGGGGAACACCCAGCTCACCCCACTCTGAAATGTTACAGCTACTCTTGGCACCAAGTTCTCCAGATCCAGCCTGGCTTTCTGCTAGCAGGCAAACATGAGGGACTTCCTCCCTGTTACCAGGGTGTTGAATTAGCCACCAAAAATAAAAGCAGTGCTTTCAACCGAAGTACTGGGAAAATAAATACCCTCAGTCCATTCTCATGGCATTGCAGTGAGTGCAAACCACTGTATGTTCAGTCTGAAGCACACAGCTACAAGCACAATGAGTTATGTCTGTTCTCAAAATAAGAACAGCTTAGGTACTGAGATTTCAGTAATTACTATCAACCAAATACTGTAATTCTTAAATGACTTGTATGGTCTTTAGTGCTTTGTAAATATTGTCAATCCTTTCTGTAACTGAAGGAAAAAGAGGAGCAAAGACAACAAAATTAAGATTTTTTATAAAGGATTTCCACTCAGCATTGAAGTCAGCCAGCAAAACAGAGATTTTTGGGAGGTTGATTTGAACTTATTTAGATCATGATTAACAAGAGATGTGTCCAGAGAAGTCATTCAAGTACAATGGGTAAAACTGTTACAAATGAATGGATACCTACCCAGCAAAATGTCAAACTGATTTGCAAGAATTATCAGATACACATGACAACCCTGTTAATCCTAGAATTTATATTCTACAACTTAAATTGATAAATAATGCTCTTTAGAAGGCTTGTTTCCCCTAGCCCTAACCCAGGCCTGAAGCTCCTTGGCTGAACTGTGCTGTTGTCCAACTCTGCTCTGACAGGAGACTGAATCTGCAGAAAAGGAGGTGCAAGCAGAGTTATACCTCTTCTGGAAAGGAGCTTCAAAACTTCATCTCAAAAACTCACTGTGATAATATACTGTGGTTCTTAGATGATTTCTTGCTCATTTCCTGATAATAAAGGCTATCATTTACACCAGAACATTTAAAAATTGTTGTTTGTCTTCTGCACATTGCAAATGCTGTGCTGAAGAAACTGAGGGCAGCTTTATTTCACAAATTTTCCTTAAAGACTAGATTTACTTCCTTTGAGTTTATTGCCAGGACTAAAAGATAAGCACTGCTGATCAGAGCTTGATTTTCCACATCCCCCCATGCCTTTCTGGAAGAAACAACCTGCCTCAGCAGAGCTGTTTGATCTTTCAGAAGCAGGTGTCTCCTGAGAGAAAAGGACAGAACCTGAAGGCTGCTCTTCTCTTCTTGTCCCAGTATAATTCAGGTGAGGTTGTGCTAAAAAACCTTTAATAATTGAGCCAACATCAAGCAGCAGAATCTGAAGGGATAGTTTAGCATCTGAGGTGCTGTTTAGCAGTTCCTTGCAAATCTCACCACTAAGTCTCAAGGGAGGGTGTGCATCATACACATGCACAGGCAGGTGAACTCGTTAAAAATGCTGCAATTTGAATGCTTAGCAACAACTGTGCCTACAATTCTCCAAGCAATGAGCAGAATGAGTTTTACCATGTCTAAAACTCAGGAGGAATCACATGATTAAAACAAGCCAAGCTCCACAAATTGCTGGGGAGATGCAGCCGTACACTCTCCCCATCATTAACTGAGGAAGACATAGAGGACTTTCTGTGATAAAACAGTTTTCTCAGCATTAATCCTCTACAGCTGTTGATAATAATTTGAATAAAATCATTACTTGAATTCAATAACTGAATGAAATATTGCATAAAACTGACACAACTGCTATAGTAATGAACTTTGGAAATAGAAAACTTCTGCAGGTACATTTTACAGGAAGAAAAGGCTGTGAGGGATCAGCTATGGTCCCACTACTGGACAATAATGAAATTATGGTCCATTAAAAATCGCCACCAAGGGCATTTACCAGAATTAATTAGATAACCTTTAGCACACCTAACCTACGGCTTTTTTGGGGGTCAAGGGATGAAGATTTTAGAACTCCTAAAAAAAAACCCTAAAGGCATTCAAAGGTATTGTACCAGTGCATTCCATCAGCGCAGACCAGCCGAAAAAAACCACTTGTCTTGCATGCAAGTCCTAAATTTTCTTACGTCAAAAGCACTGCATTAGGGGGAGAATTTAAAATATCGCTGCTGCAGAAATATAGCCCGCTTATTTATCGATTTGGAGAACGGAGTGCGCGTCCTTGGCTTTTACCTGTTCTGGGATTTTCGGTGGAAGCGCGACTCCTTCTTCTGCCTCCTGGTGACGGGGGGCGCGGGAGTGGACGGCAGGGGAGGAGGAGCAGCAGGGCTGGGAGATGGAGGTAGGCCATTGCTGGGTTTGCCCTTGTGGGATTTGTCTGCCTCGTACTCGAAGGTGCGTTTGGGCTTGGGGACGGGGTTCACGGCGCTGTTAGGCGCGCCTTCCAGGAGCGCTCTGGGCCCCGCTGGGTTGGCAGTGACGCCCTGTTTTGTTTTACTGCTTTTGTCAGCCTCAGGAGGTGTTTCTGGTTCGCTCCCCAAAATAACACCCCCGCCTTTGCTCTCGCTCAGGGTCTCGCTCAGTCCCTCCGCAGCAGTCGGAGTCCCAGACTTTTTCCTCCCTTTGTCAACACTGTAGCAGCTGCTTGGTAACTGGGGGAGGCCTCTGCCCGACTGCTCCTTCAGTGCCTGCTCGATCTTCTGGATTCTGTTGAGCACAGCAGAGGACTCTTTCCTCACATGGCCCTTAAGGAACGTGGCAGAAGGAGGTTCGCCCCTGCCTGGTCTCTTTTCAAAGCGATGGCAGGAATCCCTGTCCAGCAGTTCCTCCTCCTCTGTTTCCGGGTAAGAGCACTCGGAAAACGTTCGGCTCATTCTTCTGAGCCCTTTGAAATCAAATGTCTTGTCGCTGCAGGGAGAGGTCAGCACACTGGGGCAGCTCTCACTGCCCGACCTCTCCCCAGCATCCCTCCTGTCCATGCACACGCTGGCCCTGGGGGACAGCTCCCGGCGGCACTCCCATTCCGTGATCTTCTGCCTGATGTCCAGCGCCTGCGAGCGGACGCTCACCCTGCTGCTGGAGAGGGTCCTCAGTTTGGTGGCAGTGCCCAAGGACAGGGTGCTCCGGGCGAGAGGATGGCTCCCTACTGCTTCCCCATCTTGAGCCTCATTTGGACTCCCCTTTTGGTCAGCCTTGAACACGGAGAGCCTTTTGTCCAGAGCACCCACGCTGATGGCTTTGAGGGGGCGGCTCGGCGAGTCGGTGTCCGATGGGCTCGTGGAGGTGCTGCGCAGCGTAGACGTGCGGCTGTTCCACTCCTTGAGGCACAGCCTGGAGCTGGAGACTCTGGAGAGCCCAGTGGAGCGGGAGGAGTCCTCGCTGTCACTGAGGGGGTAGGCAGGGCTTCTCTGAGGGGACAGCAGGGGCGGCGGAGTGGCTGACTGGCACCTGGAAACAGAAAGAAAGGAAAAGTCAAGGCCTTGGGGAAAGTGGATTATTTGCCAACTTTCTTGTGGCTGCGGGTCTCCACACTGCAAGACCCCTCCCAAAGCATCACTGAGACACCAGTGACCACTCAGTCACAGAGGTGGGGTGGGAGGTGGCAGCCTTTAGCTGGTGGTGGGCCATGAGCAGGACACTTGGCACATCCAAAACAAGTTTTCTCACCTCTGTTTGACCCCCAGCTTTTCCAAGTTTCCTGAACTCGAAGCCAGCTGAGATTCTCATAGCAAACCTCTGCCTTGAAAGCATCTACCCCCTGCAGATGAGCAGACCTGGTTCGTCTTTGATCTGGTGCTGTGGCCAACAGATTAAATTCCCCACATCAAACAGAAGTAATTTCTTATCAAAAAAATATTACACGCTGAGAAAGAAGCACATTGATCAGCTCACACTATGTGTTGAAGAATATAAACTACACAGAAAGATCTCAAGTGTTACCCTGGACAAAACCCTTGGAACAAATTCTAGCCATGGTTTGCAAAATCAGCTATTGTTACTGGGGTTTTGTACATTGTTGCAAGGACTTTTAAGAACAAAAAGACACAAGGAAATTAAATAACACATTAATCATTTGGCTCATCAGTGATGAGGCAGCAATAAGGAAATTAAGCCAAAATTGTGTCAAAAAGGGGTTTGCCACCCTGCCAAAATCCATACATACAAATCATAGCAGAAATAATCACAACTCCTTTAACAGTAACTCCTTTCTGTTCCAAACAGCTCAGGAAAAAGAGGAAGGACCCATAAGTAATGCCTTGCATATGCCATGAAGTTTATGCTGTGTGAAGACCGTGGACAACAAGCTGGTTTTTATCAACTGTCCTGTACACAGGCAAGATCCAAATGAAAGAACTGCTTGCCCAAAAGAAATCAGGGGAGCAAATGTCTGCACTACAGCAATGGGAGTAGAGATTCAGAAGATTTCTGGTGCTATATTTTGTTCCCAACAGCCAGCCAATACCTACAGCAGAAGTGCCAATTTCTGTGCATTAATCAAAAAAAAATCCAGAGCACTGGGGTGGTTTCTGAAAAATTTACTTTGACACAGGAAATATTTTCTTTTTCTTCAAATGCAGCCCCAAACCAGATTATCATATTTCATCCCAGTTTCCTACAGCAGATACTTCACAATCAAAACCCAAAAATATCACCAAAAAAAAGTCAGAAAAATACAATAATCAAATTATCACAAAAGGGAACTGATCTCTTTTTTTCAGAGGCCTGAGCACAAGCAAGTCTATTTGTCACAGAAGTTACACTGCTTGGTGACTTTTATTTCTTTACTGTGTTGAAAGATAAACATGCCTGTAGGAAAAGAGATCTCGTGTCAAAGATGATGGCAAACACTCCCACAACAACTGCCTAAAGCAGGACAAGAAAGGATGCATGCCAGAATATGCTCTTTGCATCCTAGAAGTTGAATTTCCTGCCATTCTATACAGCTGCAGAAGGTGTCTTAAGAGATCTGAGAAGATCAAAAGCAGGTGACAGATGATGAGTGGTTTTGGCTGCCTGTTGCAGCTCAGTTTGCAGTGGATTACCTGGAATTACCTTAGCCAGCATACCCTTATAGTGCCTGAAGATGAAAGCTAAATCAGCCTCCTCAGGCTTAGTGGGGCACCCTGATCCTTCATTATTTCAGCCTGTCTCATCTCAGTTTCTTCAGGTTGATACCACAAAGCCAAATTTTTATATTATTCATAACACTGCCTTATCTTAGATTTGAGATCATGTTCTCCTAATTCTTTCATGTCATGCAGACCCATCCCAGAGCTGCACTGACATTTCTCTCAAAGAAACAGGCATTACCCAGTGGAAGTGTATTTCATGTCAAAAGACTACAGCCTCCACTGCAGCCTCAGAAGCTGCATGTTAGCTAAATCCACTGTCAGGATTCAGCTACAGGATAGGGACAGAAGAGGCCCCGTGGAATGGTTTAGCATGTTACAACTTGCTTATTAGACTCTGATCTGTACTGGCAATACAAGAATAAAATATAAAATGACAGGGATGAGGTCAGTAAAATGGGACAGCAGAGGTGAAGAACATGCTGACAATCAGATAATCAGACACCTCTCTCTGCCTTTGACACACTGCACAGAAAATACCATAGGCATAGTCCTTCATCTCCTTACAATCTAAGAAACATCTTTTCAGCTATATACACTGTCAGGAAAAGGTCTGGTGATTCATCAGGGAAAGAGGAAAAGAGGAAAATTATGGTTTGTGTAACCTGAAGAAGTTGCAAAACATTTCTTCGTAAGAGGTATGAGCCATTCTTTTAAACCCCAGGTTCCCAGTAAGGTAACTGCAATTAAGGCTTCATCTTGAAACCCCCAAATTCAGTTACAAAACTCCCAATCACTTCCACTGTGCTAGACTGGGGCTGCAGAGCCACAGGCCTTCTGCAGGACTTTGCCCTCAGAGACTTGGGTTACCTCAGTTAAGAAATAGATTCTGTTTTACACTGCATTACACTCTAAATTTGAGTAATTCAGAGAGAATCTATAGGACTTATTCAACAACAAGGAGGAACAGAGCTTTCAGCAAAAGGTTTCAGCATGCATTCTCTAAAGGATGCTGGTAAGTAACAGAATGGAAGGAAAAAACAAGTCCAAAAGCTGATCAGTAGATAATAAAATGGTTCTTCCCCAAGAAACTTACTTCCACTAGAAGGATGTTCTCTTGAAGGCAGAATAGTTCCACAGACTTTAAAACCAGTGTTACTGGACAGAGATGAATAATTAGGAAATTTGCAACCTTCCACAAAAAGATTGTAGAGCAAAATGCTTTTAACTGAAGTTTTCTACACGCAGAATGATATGGTGCAGCACCTTACAATGCATATCATTACATAAACTTTCCAAATATCATCTATAAACAGCATAAGTAGAGATTATGGAATCAAGTTCAGCTTTCTTAACAACTTCCCTTGACCAACACCTTTGTTCTGGGCAAGGATTATTTCTTTGAGGATATCAGCATTTCACAAAAGACACCACTACAAGTTGCTCTGATTCCCTAAGGGCATTCTTCCAACACACAGCCCTAGGTGTGCAGTGCCCAAACCGCTGGCAAGTCAGGTGTGCATTGCAGTCTCAAAGGCTGCCAAGCAGCCCACAATGTCCTCTAAACAGGGGACAGATCCTGGAAGCACCTTTCTGCTGGGACTCATTGCTGCTCAGCAAGGAGAGCAGACAGAATCCAAGAGGTGCTTTCCAGCTCTCTAGACCATGCTCAGATTTGCTGTTGTGATTTGTTCCTTGAGAAATCTGCAGTTACCCACAGTAGGGTGAAACTGATAATATCAGTCATGCTCTAGGATTTTGAACTGTAGCTACAACTGATCTTCACATTCTGATTCAGTCTCTTCAGTTTCTCTTTTTCGTGCCCAAATGTAGAAAAAAAACTTGTAATTTACAAAAACTGTCATTCTTGAGGGCTGCTCTCAAATATTCTATTGTTTTCTCTAGTAAAGGCACCTCCTTTCACCAGGTCCAGTGACCACATGTGGGTAACAGTGGAGCTGCATCTCAGCTGCACCAAGAAGAGAACACACACACTTCCTTTAAGATAATTTGCAACCTGGTCATCACAAGGCAAAAGATGAAAAAACTGAGTTCCTGCCTTTTAGCAAGGCTGACTTGTACTGAAAATCTATGGGGATGGAGGAGGACTCATTCTTGGTGCCAGAGGTGCCTGAGTTCTCACCCTCTATCTGACCCAAAAATCAAGAAGTCTTCAACTTTGGACAAGACACCAATCTTCTTCCTGCAAAATGTGGGTGCTAACATTTGTCTGTTTATAGAAGAGGAAAAATTTAATTCCTGGAAACCACTCTGAAAGTGAGCAATACAAAATTAGTATTTAAAACTAGGGGGCTTGACCTTTCGATCCAGTTGAGCAGAAGCACAGCTCCTTCCTGCTTCCAATGCCAAACATCAACTCCAGAAAAGAGGAGCAACGGGTGCAGAAAATTCCCACAACTTCATGAGTAACTTTTAACAATGGGAGGCAGCCAGAAGGGTGGCTCTAGAGCTGGGTTTGTGTCTTGGGAATCAGAGTATGGGTGGATAATCACAATGTGCATTTACTGAGGCATTTGCAGCCAAGATCCAGCATACATTTTATCCAATATATACACTTTATATACACTAAGAAAAATCTTAGGTTCCATTTCAGGCTTTAACAGTGACTGGAGGGTGCTTAAGTGACTTGCCTTGAAAGAGTTACAGGACTCCCAACTCTCACTGCCCTGTTCTGACCTCTGAGCTAAGCAGCTCAGACTCTGCAGCACTGTTTTAGATTTCCTGAAGTGTCAGGAGTGACCCCACAGATCATCCTGTCCTGAGGAAAGACAAGCTGGAAGAAGCCACTCAGCAATTTTCAGTTTTGCAAATCCCATCTGCTCTTCTTAAACCAACACCTACAGAATAGTAGGAGAGATTTTGGCTCTCTGATCCAGGGAATTTCCCACTTCAACATGCTCAAGCATGGGAGCCCATTTACTGAAAAAAGAATGAGGAACATGATGACAAAAAGGTACTGGGTTTTCCAGGCTCCTGTTGATGAGGTCCCATCATTTCCCAGTGACACTGATGTTGGGTGCAAAGAATCCCAGCACTGGCTTTACTCCTCAGGGCCTTTTCTCCACTTTTGTTAGAATAAATATGCTTTCTAAGTATTTTATTTAGGGGTTTTTTTCTCATTCCTGGTTCTTCTTAGGGCATTGTGCCATTTCATCAGGACAAACTAACCTGTTTGAGGGTATCAATAACATCAGAATCAGCTGTGACTAGGATTATGAGTTTGGGAATGAGTAGATTTGGCCAGCACTAGAAACTTCTTGTTGCTCTGGCCAATATTTAAGGAGATCTGAAACAAAAGCAACAGAAATTTCTCTTTGCAAGGGCTGCAAAAGTCATGTTTAATACATACACGAAAGCTGCCCTGATAGGTAAATGAGGATGTAACTTTGAAATTCTCTGGAAATTTGTAAGAGAGAATGCTAAGGAATGTTCAACTACCAACTGCCAGCCACTCTGAGTGCAGATCCTGGACTCCATCCTTCCCAGAGCCAGGCAAAGTGAGAGGGAAGCACACCCTGCTCACCTGCTAGTTGGAACCATTCACTGTACTGTGCACATTTTGGTGTACTGCTGCTGAGAGCAGAGGTAATGGCTCACTATGATACTCATTTATATCAAACTTCCACTTGATTTGACAAAGCAGGCAGAGGAGAGAAAACATGTAGAGAGAAAACATGAACAGAAGTTCAAATTAGAACTGGTGTTTATGTCCCATTCCTTCTGTGACCTGGACAGAACAAGTGCTTTTGCAGAGGTTCAGTAACCACAGCTCCTTGAAATCAGTACAGTTTCACACCCCACCAAGGGCAGTGCTGCCAGAAAATCACAGAGCAAACAAACAGAGCACATCAACTCTTCTGCCTTTGTCAGACATTCTTGGGAAAGCTCCCAGTAGGAATCAATACTTTTGCACAAACAGAAACTGAACACACCACTGCAGGACAGCAATCTCCCAGGCCTCTTCAGGTGTAAAAAGGCAGAGTAATTTAAGGAGACCAAAAAACCATAAGGACTTTGATAGAAGCAATGATGAGGGATACTTCTCCAGAAATTCCCTCTTTCTATACAAGAATTAGTAATCAATTTCCTCTGTGTTTTCCTCCAAAGGACTGTGAGAAGTTCACTTTTAGCTGTCAAACAGCAGCAGTCAGTGGTGTGGTTGCACTTTGAGATGAGTTACAGAATGAGTCATTTCACAGAGCAGCATGGATTCAGCAGTATTTCCTTGTGACAATTTGCCATTTCCTTTCCTTTCCTCACCCCTAGCTACATCCTCCCCAGAGGGGACAGGCAGAGGCAGTGACAGTGACTGCTGCAAAGACTCAGCCAGCCATTGCTGTAAGCAGGGGACAATGCAGGGAGTCAGGCTGGTCTAACTGGGTGAGCATGAGGGTAAAATGTACAACCATCACCAGAACAGGTGATCTGAAACCTAAGAATCTAAACTTTGCTGCTTAGATCCATGAGGATCCCATGTATTGATGATCCTTTGAGTTCTGACTTTTTCCTTTCAAATATAAACGATCATCTAGGCTTGGACAGCTGTCTTGTATACTCCATCAAAACATATAAATTGAGTCTTTCAGTGTATTAATTGTTCCAGGAGCAGAAAACACTTCCAAAACCTATGTTATTGTTACTTCTTGTAACTAGGGATTATGGGAACATTAAGACCAAAGGGACCTTCTGCACTACTGAATTTAAATCCACTCTCATTTGGCAGTAAACCCTTCTATTATAATGTATTCTGCACTCTCACAGCACACAAGCATTTTAATTTTCTACATCACTCAAGTAGATAATTACAGATTGCATTTAATTATCTTAAATCTAAATAAGAGTTTATGGTGAATAAAGGAGGTGAACTTTTCACACTCGAGTGCTGGGCACACACCAGTAAGGTGATTTTTGAGCTGATTCAACTTGGTGCTGGAACAAGCGGTGCAACTTGTCATATCTTGCCTCTCTTTTGGAAAAGAAAGTGAGGTACAAAGTAGCAGAACAAACTCTCTTGTACCAGACCCTTTATAATCTTTGAGCTCTCACCAGGAGTCTGCTAAAAATCCCCAAAAACCTGCATTCCAGATAACATCCCCCTGTTATTGTTGACTTTGGGATTGTGACAAAAACAAGACAAAAAGTTGTACTTTCTAAACTGAGCAGTGAGCCTGCATTATAAGATTGTTTGAAATTGGCTCACTCTCTTGAGCATGTGCTGGGATGGAAAAGTCCCAGCATTTGGAGAGAATGAGCAGTAAAATCAAAGTAGAAGACAAATCATGAAATGTTTAAAGATAGAACAAAAATAGAAACGCCAATTATTTTCCTGCTTGTACTTCTGAATTTTTTTCCTCCAAGGAGTTTTGATACTTTCCACTTAAATGAAAACTGAAATCATATCAGAACTCACTACAGAATGACAGAACTGTGAAACAGACCAAAAACAAAGATCAAGCTCTGTGAGTGGTTTTTAAAAGCCCCAGTGTCCGTGCTCCCAAGAAGTACTGAGTCAGTGATAACAACTGTGGGCTGGATTTGCAGGGGTGCTGTGGTGAACTCCTGTGTTTAACACCCCCCCACCCTCTCAGAGCTCTGGGCCTTTGCAGTTGGTTCATGAAGAGAAACACACACAATCACAGCTGACTGCAGCTCAACTGTGTTTTTATGGCTCAGAGGCAAAAAGATCTGATTTACATCAGGGAAATGCAGGAGTCATTCTGCCAAAGTAAATTACATGAAGTGGCAACTATGCTCTACCACTGTACAAAACAAGGGCAAAGAAATCAAAGTTGATGAGTCAGAGCCTAAATACTTGAATTAGCCTGGATCCACAAAGCCAAGATAGCAAGACTAATCTGACCATGAGGAATGACTGTAAAATAAAATGCCATCAATCAGCATGCACTAGGTGTCTTTGCCAAGTGAGGGGGAAGAAGATAACAGGAAATTGTGAAATTATCTAGACTCAGAGGGTTAGATTCCCTGCCACTCCAGATTTATGGCTGTCTTCTGTTACAAGGCAAGGGCAGGATGGTCTTTAAACAATTCCCCGTTTAAGCCTTTTTCACCTCCTGTGTTCAGACACAAATAACTACCCAAGGCAAAGAATACCAACAAGCCTGGGCTGTACTTTCCATCACAGGCATCAGAAGCTGACTGTGGTAAAATCAAAAAGCAAGAACAGAAGTATCAGAGTGAGCCACTCTCTCTTTTCCACCCAAGTACACTGCACTGGTTTCATGGGACCAACTCTCACTTTCGCCTCAAAAAATATGATTCAAAGTTGAAAAAGGGAAGCCTCCCTTGAGTTAGTCTTTTCCCATAACATGTTCTGAATAATAAATTATGCGAGAGATATTTCCACTGTTACAGCTCCACTATAGTTATTGTTCTGGAATTGGCTCACTATGTTTCAGTCTTACCTGGTATCTGAAGATCTTGGGAGTTTTGCAGGAGAGGGAGTGGCAATGCAGCAAGCGATGGCATTTTTTTCTTAAACCAGGCAGAAAGTACAAACCTTCATTTGTCTATTTAAGAACTGCCTTTCCTTGAAACTTGTTCTTTAGCAGCATGTCTGAACATGCTGACTGTTGAAAATCCCAGTGCACATAAAAGCTCTCAACTTTGCTTTCTCAAAGCACAGGTGATTTTTCAACAGGCTTGCTCATCTGTCCTGCAATATCAAAGCAACAAACTCTGTGAACTAATTCTGACAAAGCTTTCCAAGTTTTCTGTGCTCACACAAATGCAATTTGGGAAGCATTAAAAATTATTTTTATTAATTGTGACACTCAGTTTTTCAAGATATCTGAGGGCATTCTGGGTTTGGCAACCTCCAAATCTGAAATTTGGGGTTAGAAAGTTGTTGGGAAATAGTTCATCCCTCTTCTGCCCTGACAAGTCAGAAAACCTCACAAGGTCACTCTATATTTTACTGAAATACTCTATATCCACAGAGAAAAGATCTGAACAGGAAGTCAAAAAGTCCTAAATCCTGGCTGCTCACTAATCCAGAGTAGAGAGAAATCTGCTTTCCCTGCCTCACATATAAATCAGCTTCTAGGTTATGCAAAACCTCAGCAAATATACTCAAGTATAACTATCCAACAGGGAGAGAAGAATAATAAGAATTCAGAACTCCCATCTTCTACAAACTTTCTTAATCTCATCTACTCAGAGGAGTTTGTTTCAGAATAAATATAAAATATTTTATTTGTCTTTCCTACCAGTATCCACATTTTCCTTCCAGTTCCACCAGCTTAGCTGTGGTCCCCAATGCCAGTGCAGAGCTTCCTTTTGTCCAGTTTTGCAAATTGGATTATTTAACACAGTGAGAAGGCATCCCAGAAGAGCAGATAATAAAATCAAAAGCCATTGTCCATCTGTCTGCTATGAAACAGGCATTCTTAATTTCTGTCATCATTTCAACTACCAGTATCACAGTGCATCAAGTCTGAGGCCTGAGATACCTGGAGAAAATACAATATGTCACACAGGATAGTGCTAAAGGGATTGAAAAGATCTGAGAACATCTGTGTTGCTTCTGGAGTTACTGAACTGCAGAGGAAATAAAAAGCAAAGCAAAGCAAAATAAAATAAAATTTAAAATAGCAGCAGAATAGAATCTCCTGCGCTATCTCTGTGAATGCAGAACAGCCTCAACATCACCCTGTCTAAACACAGCCTGTGTCCCTGCTGGGCACCTGCGATGCACTGGGAAGGGAGGTCACAAGTCATATGGACCATCTGAGGCAGGGGAAAAGAAGGGCTAATTCTGATTATCTCAAACTCTGCCTGAAGAGTGCTCAGGCCTCTGAGGGGCTGACTCATGTCTGACCAGCAGCTGGGTGCCATCCTGTTGGCAAGACAACTGTAACAACTCAGTTCGACTTGCTGCAGCTTTCCTCTGTAAGCAAAAAGCTGAAGCACTGGCATAAAACCAGCACACTCCACGGCAGCAAAACTTACCTGTTCCCTGAAGGACATTTTTTGTACAAAGAATGACACAGCTGAGAAATGTGCCCTTGTTCTTCATCTTTAACTTCATTTTATAAGTCTTGCCCTCTCTCTTTTGTCCCTTAGAAGAGTGGATTTCCACCTGCTTCAATCACCAAAGATCTCTGTGTCTCAAACTTGGACTATTTTTTCCAACATAATAAATGCTATTACCATCCTCTGTGAACTTTCCAGTCACTTAGTTATGCAATTGCACCTCTAAACTTGCCTGTCACTCACACATACACTGACATTAATTGCAACCTTTGAGGATAGCCCAAACAGTTTTCCTGCCAAAAGTTACACTTTTTTTTTTATTTTCCAAGTAGCCCAACATTCATAACAGACTCTGGACAGGAGCATAGTAATATCTCTCACACATACACAATATCTCTCTTTTATATAAACAACTGAAAGAAAGAAATCAGATGCAGGGAGGGGGGGGGTTGGGTTTTTTGGGGGGTTTTTTGGCACCTGGAGAAGCAGAAAGGTGAGGGAGCAGTTGATAAGTAAAGGATGACTCATGGAGGTGCCCAAGCAGGGAAGAAAAGGAAACCTATTGAGTATACAACATGTCTCATCTGCAGAGGTTGCATCCTGTATCTGAAGGAGGAAAGATTTCAGAGTTTATACCCCTGGCCTCTCTTATCATCATTTTCTTCAGTCACTCTGACCTTACAGAATGCAAAATACATTCCAGCTGTGATGACAAACATGACCCTTGGTACTCTTGCCAGTGTGCATAAATGTGGCTGGATGCCAGGTGCCCACCAAAGCTGCTCTGTCACTCCCCCTCCTGAGCTGGACAGGGGACAGAAAATACAACAAAAAGCTCAAGGGTTGAGATAAGGACAGGAAGATATTCCTTATCAATTACCATCACACCATTTGGGGGAAAAATTATCAATTATCAATCAAATCTGAGTATCACCATGAGAAATATACCCAAATCTTTAAAATACCTTTCCCCCACCCCTCCCCCTTCTTCCTGAGCTCAACTTTACTCCCGATTTTCTCTACCTCTTTTCCCGCAGCTGCTCAGAGCCACGGGGAATGGGGGCTGTGCTGGGCTCCTCACACGTTTGTGCTGCTCCTTCTTCCTTGTGGAGAGGACTCTCCACACTCTTCTCCTGCTCTGGAATGGGGTCTCTCCCACTGGAGACAGTCACACTCTCGCCCTGTTCTGGAATGGGATCGCTCCCACTGGAGACAGTTGTTACACTCTTCCCTTGTTCAGGCACGGGGTCTCTCCCACTGGAGACATTCATTACACTCTTCCCTTGTTCAGGCATGGGGTCTCTCCCACTGGAGACATTCACACTCTCCCCCTGCACCGGAATGGGGTCGTTCCCACTGGAGATAGTCACATTTTTCCCCTGCTCCACAATGGGATCACTCTCACTGGAGGCACTTACTGCACTCTTCCCTTGCTCCGGACTGGGGTTGCTCCCACTGGAGACATTCACACCTCTCCCCTGCTCTGCAATGGGGTCTCTCCCACTGGAGACAGTTATAATCTTCCCTTGCTCTGGCATGGGGTCACTCCCAATGGAGACAGTTACACTCTTCCCTTGCTCTGGAGTGGGGTCTCTCCCACTGGAGACAGGAGCATTTTTTCCCTGCTGCAGAATAGGGTTGCTTCCACTGGAGACAGGAACATTTTTCCCTTGCTCTGGAATGGGGTTGCTCCCACGGGAGGGAGGCACATTTTTCCCTTGCGCTGGAATGGGGTTGCTCCCATGGGAGGGAGGCACATTTTTCCCCTGCTCCAGAATGGGGTTGCTCCCAATGCAGACAGGAACATTTTTCCCCTGCTCCAGAATGAGATTGCTCCCAATGGAGACAGGATCATTTTCCCCCTGCT
The DNA here is from genome assembly GCA_013400635.1 of Hypocryptadius cinnamomeus. Classification (NCBI taxonomy): domain Eukaryota; kingdom Metazoa; phylum Chordata; class Aves; order Passeriformes; family Zosteropidae; genus Hypocryptadius; species Hypocryptadius cinnamomeus. Next base: position 73,275 of record VYZP01029589.1, read on the forward strand.
CTGGAATGGGATTGCTCCCACTGGAAACAGGAACATTTTTGCCCTGCTCTGGAATGGGATTGCTCCCACTGGAAACAGGAACATTTTTGCCCTGCTCTGGAATGGGGTTGCTCCCAATGCAGACAGGAGCATTTTTCCCCTGCTCTGGAATGGGATTGCTCCCAATGGAAACAGGAACATTTTTGCCCTGCTCTGGAATGGGGTCTCTCCCACTGGAGGCAGTCACACTTCCCCCCTGCTCTGGCACGGGGTCTCTCCCATGGCAGACAGTGACAGTCCTCCTTCGCTCCGGCATGTGGTGTCTCCCACGGGAGACAGTTCTCCAGAAGCTTCTCCAGGGTGGGTCCTTCCCATGGCTGTAGCTCTTCATTAACTGCTGCGGGTGGGTCCCTTCCACAGGGTGCAGTCCTTCAGGAATAGGCTGTTCCAGTGTGGTCCACCCCAAGATCACAGGTCCTGCCAGCAATCCTTCTCCAGAGCGGGCTCCTCTTTCCACGGGTCCACAGGTCCTGCCAGGAGCCTGCTCCAGCACAGGCTTCCCATGGGGTCACAGCCTCCTTCAGGCATCCACCTGCTCTGGCACGGGCTCCTCCACAGGCTGCAGGTGGATCTCTGCATCCCCGTGGTCCTCCATGGGGGCACAGCTGCCTCACCATGGGCTGCGCCGGGGGCTGCAGGGGAATCTCAGCCCCAGTGCCTGGAAAACCTCCTCCCGCTCCTTCTGCACTGACCTTGGTGCATGCAGGGCTGTTCCTTTCACATATTCTCACTCCTCTCCTCTTTGGCTGCAACAGCTCCTGCACAGTAACTTTTTTCAGTTCTTAAATACGTCATCCCGGAGGCGCTGCCGTCGTCGCTGATGGGCTCGGCCTTGGCCAATACAATGGCTTTGTGCAGATTAAGAAGTTATAGACTTGGCTTGAATTTATGAGGGAATTTCTTTTCTTTAACTTCCTTTAAAAATCTATTAACCAGTGTTTGATTTTCTTCTGGCTTATGTTAGCACAAATCAAGTGTTGCTAAGGAGAAGTTGCTAAAGATCCAAACTGATGCAAAAGTTAGTGCAGGAAGATTTAAGGCATTGATCTGGTGCAAATGCACACTTATGAAAAACAAAGTTTCAGTTGAAATATGTCTAAATGTCTAAATAACAATTGCACTGAAAATTAAATTAGGTAGCTGCATCTGACTGGTTACAGTGTGCTTCACTCTACTTTTAGCTAAACAAGCCAGGAAAATGAGGAAATGTGTTGAGCATACCCACAACTGAGCATCATATGAAAAAATTGTCCAGCCAAAAGTTGTTGGGGGTTTTCCTTAGTTGAACAGAGCTTTGAAAAACTCTTTGATCTATTTATTCCCCAATCTGTTGGCATATACACATAAACTTAAAAACAAACAAAAAAACCACGAACACACAAAAAAAAAAGAAAAAAAAAAAGAAAAAAAAAAAAGGAAAAAAGGAAAAAAGGCAAAAGAAAAAAGCCAAGCTGTGATTTGCAATACTTGTTGCTGTCATACTTATTTACCTAAGAGTCCAGACAAGGGCAAATGTAACTTGACTGAGGGCTACATCTGGCCCTAACTCCATTTCACTGCATATTAACAAATGAACAATCAGCCAGTGCTGGAGCGCTGTGCACACCAACATTCAGAAACATGATCTAAAGGAAACTTTCCAAAAGATTCAGACATTGGCTTCTCTCTGCCTTTTGCTGCCCATAACTGTCAACAGGAGCAGAGTTAGGTCAGGAAAGACACTCCCTACAACTTTGTTCACTGTGAGCAAGGGTAACTTAAACGTGTCCATTACTCATCCAGCTGAAATGAGCCTCCCAGACCAGATTACAGCACCACACCTACCAGAGCTGTGGGATCTTAAGCCTAAATTTGGAATCAGAATAATAGCTGGGGCATTTGTATATCCTTTATAAGCTTTTGATTCTCACAAGACCTTGGCTTCTTATAAAACTGTGGATTTAGTTTTACACTAGGTTCTATAAGGAGCTATATATATTAACATTTCACTTCACTTTTTACTTCTTATGAGAGAATTTGTATGTAGTATAACCCTAAGGATGAAAATATTTTGTGGCCACTGCCCTGCAACAGAAATGCTGCACAGTAAACTGAAAGTTTTGCTTAATTTAGGGCAACTAAACATTAACTTAGAGCAACTAAAAGCAAGAAGACATTTCTCCTGTCACACATCCTTTCCTTCCAGGACAAAACCAAGTTTCATGTCCCTACAGGAAGCCACATAGGTGGCACCAGGCAAAGCATCCAGAAAATAAAAATGCTATGGTGCAAGTGAGGCAATACCAACATCTGTGCATAAAGCAGCAAGAAAAAACAACAAGCAGCATTTATAAGCTCATCAGCTCTGAAAATATTTGCTCCCTACAGACTACAACACAAACAACAAACTCCTTCCAGTAACCCACAGGTCTCAGATAATGAATATTTGAAGCAGTAAATTGAAGTCCAGATTCTGACCCTAAATTACATCCCTCAGAACCTCAGAGTTGGACCCATAATACTGATTTTTTCCTGAAAAGCACAAGCCTGTGACTTATGCTCTTTATTCAATGGAAAAAAAAATGCAAGTTGTCTCATAGCCAAGAAAGCACATTTCACAGACAGTATATTAAAAAAAAAGATGCCACAAAAACCCAAGACCTGAAACCAGGCATCAAATACAAGACAACACATGAAAGTGTACCAGCAGCACCTCATTTAATGCTGTGTTTTCATCTGGCAGTTAGAAAAGTACAGTCATTGTAAGGCATATTCAGCCTAAGTATAAACAACTATGATCTCTCTCTAATGGACCAGCACTTTCTGTACAATAAAAACAAGTTCAGCTTAGCATGGGTATGTACACTACTGCATAACTTAAAAATCACCTTTAAGAATTAAAGGGGATAATAAGGATTCTGATCAAATAGACAAGAAACAGGCATTTAACCTTAGAGAGATGAGGTTCTGCCTGAGAGCAAGAGAGGTAGAGGGAGGAAGGGAAGAGAAGGGCTGTAAAAATGAGTTTTAGTCCCACAAAGTCACTTCTACACCAGAACTGCAAACTCTGGAAATTAAAGCTACTGCTACAGCTACTTTCAGTGAGCAGAGGGCTGCTGTTGAGTCTGTGAGTAGACAGTTCATCTCCTGCAAAACTGGTTGTGGGAAAGACCACTAAGGAATCCAGTGCTATGGCACTTCATGCTCTTCCCTTCTGCTGTGTTGTTTCCTCCTCTCGTGCCTCTAGCAAGCACACAGCTGCCCACCACTGCCATCACTTCACCCAGACTTACTCAGAAGCTCTTCCCTCCTGGAAAGCTGCAGAATGGAGATGCAGGAATCCTCAGTCCGTGCTTTGCCAAAGCCTCTGTGCTCCCTGCACGCTGCCTGCTTCCCTTGTCAAGCAGCAAATGACACACTCAGAGGGTTTGTCAAACCTCTGTCCCTTTGTGTGCTTAAGGGGAGGAAACTGCTGTTAATGTTTAACAAAACAGGAGCAAAGCCTTTCTCTGCATTCTCACGTGTTGGCTTTGAAGGCACCGGTGTGTGGGAAATCTGGCAAGCCAGAAGTTTGCTCTTGGTAGCCCACAAAAATTGAGTTTTTATTTTAAAGTTACAGGAAGGAACAGCTTGCAATTCATTCCTGAAGCTCTGAAGTGAGGCAATCCAGCTGCCTGATGCTGAAGAAATCAGAGAAGCTGTGTCAGGGACCGAACCACACACAGACACAGCAAGCCTGCCAGGCTCAGCCCCTATCTTGAAGCCCACATGGGTGACAGCACTGTTTGACAGGAAAGGGAGAGGTTAAAAATCCACATTCAGACACTTTCAGGTCCCTGCCAGCAAATGGCCACAGGCTGTCTGCCATCTCCCCTCTGCCTGTGTTGACAAAGTGGCTTCCCACCCCAGCACAAATCCAGGGGGCAGAGGTCTGGTGTGGGAGCAGTCTCAGCACTGACAGCTCCTCTTCTGGCCCCAGCTGCCAGGGTGAGTCAGGGTGAGTGTCCCACTGCAGAATGAAACAGCTGAGTCAGCTGGAGACATCCTCACATGCTGTGACAACAGGAGGATTAGCCAGCACTGCCCACACCTGAGTGTCACCAACACTGCCCGTCCCAGCACTGAAGTCCCCCTACCAGCAGCACCTGCCTGCCAGCATTAGCTTTGAAAGGACCCTCTGAGCTTCCAGCTGGCAGAATTCAAATCACAAAGCCTTTCTGTGCTACTGCCACTGCAATGGATTCTGCTTTTACAGCTAAATAGTTATGTTGTTACCTGGAAAAAGCTTGCTTTCAGGAAATTGTGATGCATGATGGGCTTATCCTAGGAATCCAAAATGAAAAATACCATTGCCATCTGTTAGCTGCTGTTAATTGTTTGTCAAAAAAGTACTTGCTCTACAGCCACAGGATTGTGGATCACCTATGTTGAAGTGACCCTGTTTTACAGACCTAACATTTTCATTCTATAGCTAAGGAGAGAACAAAACAAATTAATACTTCTCATTTACTTCAGCAATTTCCCACAGCTCCCTCACAATAAAATACTAACCCATATTGGCAATAAAGCTCATCATTATTATGATAATCATAAAGTATTTCCTTTATAAAAATAGTGTTTTAACAAAGAGCTTCAGGAGCAACATATGGATGCTCTGGGCAAAATTTTCATATCTGGTTAATAACAAACAGGATATTTAAGCTCTAAAAAAAAAGCAGTCAGGCTCTTACATGAACTGGCACACCCACTGACTACAATAGGATTTTATGGATTGGCTCAATAAATCAATTTTTTAGGTGTTATTTAGTTATTAGGAACATCATATCTGTTACAATGGTCATATTTAGTTGTGCTTTCAGCACTGAAGCCCATCCTACCAGATGCCTGCTGCTCAACAGCTCCAGGGCTCCCTGGTGCCAAGGGAATGTGACACATTCCCTTGTGACACACTGCCAGTTCAGAACATGGCCAGAATGGAAATAACTTCAGAGTGCATGATGGGAATTGTGACAAAAGTCACAATTCAAAAAAGTCTCCCAGGAACTATGGGCATTTTTTCAGGTATATATTTTAATAATATGCATGCTACTTGTGTATTTCCATTGGCCCCCCGTTTTCCTGCTTGAAGAAAAATGCTTAGAGTTTATTTTGCTTTTGAAGACCATTTGCTGTCAATGTTTGTTCCTCAAGTGTGGAGACTGAAGGTGATGCTCAGTGTGGAGTCTGAATCAAGCACTGAGCTAATTCCCAGTTTCATCACTGAGCTAATTCCCAGTTTCATCACACAATACTGCCTGGTGAGTAGTGACTATGTTATTTAGAGGATGAAGCCTGTGAGGATGATATGTCTGTCCACTTCTTCCTTTGTTTTCCCAGGCAAATGTTTTGGGTTTTTGCCAGTCAGGGGAGAAATGTATATTATCTATCTTATTACATTCAGATCTTCCTTTCAAATTCAATCTTCAAAAATTCTGCTATGTCTTCTTTTAATGTTATGTTTTGCACAAGTGGAAAATATCTTTTTAGGATAACCAAACAGTGCAGGAAACTGATAAGACAACACAGACCCTTTCATTTCTAAGGCACTGAGTCAAATCCAGACTGATTAGGGCACAGAACAGAAATTGTTCTCCCACACTGGTGGCTTTTCAAGAGCTCTAGTGTCAAGAGATGAGTGTCTTAGACATCTCCTAAATGGGCAGATATTCACAGAACATGGAATATCATTTGCAATGCTCATCACTTCCATCTTTGATGGTCTTTTCAGTGAGATTGTCAGCATCTCCCTGGTCCAGAAAGCAATAGAGTTTCATTCCAGAAAAACTGAAATATTGGCATTATGATGTAAAAATGTTATGCACATGACTACTATGCCCTACTCCCTGAGGACTTCGGTCTCACTGCTTATGGTCGCCCAAAAAACAAAATTCACATAAAACTTGTGCTGATTCTCTGATACTGCACAGGTGGGGACGCCTGTGGGTGTTTTAACATGTGTCTTCCTCGTTGCTTCTATTCACTACAGTTCAGTGCAGTAAAAGCACTAGAAAGATATCAGAAACATTTCCAAAATCAAGCTCTTGTAATAATTTCCTGTAAAATATCTAAGTTTATTTCAGATCTTAGTACCCCTGAGTACTTTATTGCAAATATAGTGATTAGACAAATAAGGATGGCAGTGTTAGTCTAAGTAGTCTTCATACTGCAGCAGTTGCATTAAAAAGGCCTCTTTTAATGTAACCTCTCATCTAGAACTCCGTTTTTTAAATACTTGTTAGTTTCTCTTTTTAATTTTTTAGTTTCCAGTGGTTTTGGCAAACATAAACCTCAATAGAAAAGGTAATTTTAATGATAAGGTGTGATTTTCATAATATAAAAACATAAAGCATTCCAAGCATCATGAGAATTAAATTACAATGGGAAGGAATTCACTACATTCCTGTAGCCTCTAAGTAATAATAAAGTCAACTTGATCTGAAGCTTTATGAAGCAAAATCCAATCAAAATTTTAGGGTTTGTTGGGGTGTTTTCTTAAGAACCCTTTGCAAATAGCAGGGAGATATTGATAAAATTTCCAGCTAAGAAAAAGTGATTTGTTTGACTGACAAGTGCATTCTTCCTGAATGGACTTTTAAAATTACAGTGAAACAAACCAGCCAGCAATAGAAATGGAACAGCAAAGTCTCCAGCCATCAGCTGTTTGAGGAAGCCCAAAGGATGCACCCAGGAGCGCGTCCGCTTCTCCAGTTCTACCTCTTGACCTAACTAGCAGCTGTCACCTCGTCTCACCAACCCTTCCTCTCGTGTCTGTAGAGCACTGTGCTCATCAGAGCGTTTCTGCAGCCCTGCTGAGGTGGCTTGCAGAGGTTCCAGCGTGGCTCAGCCCTGCCAGGCCGGGGTCAGCGCCCAGCAGCGCGAGGGAGGGGAACACCGTGGCACCGCGGCCGCTCGCCCAGATAACGGCAGCAGGACACTCAGAGCCTCTGTTCAAACCCTTCCCAGCTTCAGGGTCATCCAAGCCAGCGCTGTGACTCTTTCCCACTGCAAATGTTTCTGTTCTTGATGGCAGGAGGTGCCCTCCCACCTCCCATGGCCCAGTTCAGGGCTGAGCTGCCAGAGCTTCGTGTCCCAAATGCACCTCCAGTCTCCCAGGGTGAAGAACAGCTCTTATTCCCTTCTGAAGCAAATGAAACTGCACTGCTGGGAACTGAGCTGCTGAAAATTTGTCAGCTGCACGGTTCAGGCTGTTTCTGCTTGTAAAGGGAAAGGGTACAATATTTGCTAATAGATTTCATATCAGTTATTCAGTTTTCATCATTATTTGGCTGAAGTTTATTTACATGGCTTTCTAAATCTCAGTGGTTTAAACAAAATAAAAAAAGCTGTGTTGCATCACAGCTCCAACAACTGAGCATATTGCTTAGTCTTAGAATTTTATTAAATCACTATTCTTCCTGTTCTCAAGCTCACTGTCAAAATATTAAAACTTGGTTCTCTTCTGAAGTAACAAATATTTTCTACAGGGGATTTGTTGTTTTTCTTTCTCACAAATTCATAAAGAGCTCATAAACGTTCTCACTAGTACTTTGGAGCAGTAGGCAAATACTTCTGGCAGGAAAATCCATCTCAGCAGTTCAGTGTGGAGTGCCTCATTGCCTTGAGCCTTGCTCAGCTGCCAGGAGCTCTCCCGCAGCAGAGGGAGAGGTCCCAGCCCAGGCAGTGGGGAGAGGCTGGGACGTGCTGAGACCATGTGAGCTTAACTCACACCACTGGCCTCTTGCTCTAACAAAGTCCCTGATGGCTGCTCTGGCTGGAAAAACTGGGAGATGTTTTAGCCCAGGCCACCCCACAACTGATGGGGCAACAATTCTTTATTTTAAAATAAAAATGCAAAAAAGCCTTGGCTTCCTGCTTTAGGCATACATAACTGACTCTCCTTTTCATGCTGCTCTCACTCCTTCCTCCTCAGAGCCCTCAAATAAAACTTGCATGCCCAAATATGCACAAAACAGTATCCACTAACCTTCCAAACCATGCACAAATGTCAAAAGTTGTAAACAGCCAGCAACCACTTCTAGACCTTCTACCTTCCCTGTTCCTGTGTACTAAGTGTAAGCCCAGGCAGAGAACTCCTTTCACCTTTAATTAAAATGGAGCCTTTCACCTGTAACTGAAATGCAGCCATCCACAAGGGAAACAAGCAGCTTTTCTATCACTCACAGCAACACTTCCACATCCTAAGCAAGGAAAGAGTAAGAGATGAGAAAATACTTTATCATAAATGTGCCAAGAGAATGGCAATCACACAAGAAATTAGTGGGAAAATTGCACGCATTAGAATTTCAAATAGGATCAAAACCTCATTGCTTTAGAGCACCACAGAGAGCTGAAGATGCATCTTTTGATTTGCAAGTTATTGCATTCTTCACAATGCTCTCCAATCAGAAAACTCAGGGTATGTAGAAAAAAAAAAATCTCATAGTCTTTAAATTTATATTCACCTGAAATATATTAATGCAATTAATTTCATTTTGTTTATCTTACTGGTAATAATTTTCTTACAGTAGGACCAGGGCTCCACTGTGGTGGATGCAGAGTTATCTCCCTGCCAAGTCTCTCTAGCTAATGGTGAGGGAGTTGTGCAGTGTTGTCCTCCCCTTTCTGCCCCTGGAGTCATCCACCCTGGATGTGAGCAGAGCTCTTCTGCATCAGCCACAGGATAATTCATGGTCAGTGCAGGCAGACTGGATCACAACTGCAAGAATGACCTGACAATAAATTTGGGCAGTGCCTACAGTTCCACACTGAGCTGAGGAGCACTGGTTAATTTGCATTTTTTTCCCTTGTATTAGGAGTAGCAGAAGGATGGAATGAATAAGAATTTAAGGCATGTTGTCACATATCTGATAACACAAACAAAAGGCCCTACATTTGCATCCATGAAGGGATGTCTCTAAATGAGAGACAGGTCCTGCCCAGACATTGCCTCTCTGAAGATGACTCTTCTCCCTAAACAGACGAGTTTTCCTCAAGACATGAGATTATCTTTGAAATGAAAATTTTGCTGTAGAAAGGGAAGAGAATAAAGCACTCTAAGGACAAGGAGAGCAAAAAAACTGCCAGCCTTACTCCAGCACTGACAGCAGAGTACTGCTTAACTCCAGCACTGGATGTATCTACACATTCTTTTATTTAAGAATCCTGGAGGTGTCAATTCCTAAGGCAAAATATTTCTAGACTTCTGCCCAGCCCATAACCACATAATCCTTTCAAGGGAAACAAAGTATTTTAGTTGGATTTAGTAATGTGGACCAAGAATTAATTTCACTTTAAAATAAATAAATACATTTGATATAAAACTGAATGAGTTTGGCTTGAGCATGACTGATTTTGGAAGTGATCATATATCTCAGGTTTTTAGGGTTGAAGCACAGGCACAAAGTCTTCCATCAACTAATATTTTTCTAGAAGTTTCCTTAGTTTCTAAGACTTTTCTAAGATTGTTTCTGCCTTGAGAGAAATGCAGTAACAAAACACAGGACCTTGATACACATGTCAAACAGCTGAGCATGGACCTGTGTACGTGATGGAGACAGGAAACCAACCCAAAACAGTATTTCCAGTAGCCAACCCATGGGCTTGCTTTGTCAAGAAATGTTAAGTCATTATTTTATTTGATACTTACAGAATTATAAACAATCCACCTGAAACATTCCTGAGGTTTCTCTGGTTTTATTAGTCCAGACTCCATGGTGCTTCTCTATTCTCATCACTGGAGGTAAGGTAGCTCCACCAATTAAATTTCTGTCCTATTAACTTAAATTCTGGAGAAATAAAAAGTTCTGAGCCACAAAGGCAGTGCAAACATATCTCAGCAGGTTAGGCTAATGGGGGTGACAAACTGTCAGGGACAGCAGGCATGCCCTCACACGCTGCTGAGAGATAAAAACCAAAGCCTATATTTAGAGGTTTGTGGGTACTCAGCTCAGTTCTTCCCAAGCAAGAAGAAAGAGCCAACTCATGATATCAGATTTCAGTTTTAACCAAGTAAGAGTGTTTTTGGTTCAAAGATTCAACTAGAAGTATTTAGGAAGAAGTTTTATGAGCTTTATTTGAATAGACACTTTGTAACTTGGTGCTCATGGCAAATTGCAGATGTAATCCTTTTTTTGCATAAATCCCTGGTGTTTTGCTATAGCACCCCTGACATCAGCACCCCCAGTTTATTGTGCCAATAAATCATGACTGCTCAGCTGGAGAACATCCTCCACCAACATCCTCTGGTGAGGACACCACCTTTCCTGTGGAGATTGGGTGGAAAGACAACAATCCACATCACAAAATCCAGACTGTGACAAAACACCTGTGATCCCAGTGGCACAGCTTTCCTTGGACACAGAACCTCTGAGAACAGTTTTCCTCAGACAGTCCTTTTCCACAACTGCAATCAGGGCTGGTTTCTGCCTTGGCTGTCTTCCCAAATCAAACTCAGAGACACTAAATTTGAAAGTTTGTTTGAATGTTTGTTCTTGCTCATCATGGCAGTCCCTCTATATATTCTACCAAAGTCACCATGCTAGTAAAACATTTACCTGCAGAAGACTTAATTTTTGTTCACTGCAATTGTTTTTGAGCTTTCCAAAGCCCTCTTCTATTCTCCAAGTTGGGACCCACACATAAGGCACACCCTGCACCACAGAACATTTTACAGGCAAAGAGACATTCTGCCACTTACAAATACACTGGAAGAAATATCTCCCAAATCTGATGTTATTTATGCCTCAGGCAATAAACTCAGATAAAAAACTGAACCAATGGGGTCCTCTAAAAGCAAACCCTTCCTGTGCTTCAGTTACTGCAGCATTTGAGAAGGCTCAAGTGTATAAAATGCTTTGAGATGTAGAGTTAAGAGATGGCATATTAGCCAGAGGCAAAGACATTCAGAATTATTTACAGAAGTTATGTAGCCACACAACTCTACATATTTTTCAGCTCTGGACTGGTCCTTGTTGCATCTAGCATCTCAAACTGAGCTGCAATTTTAAAATATAATGATGTATTAATATATAAATCTTTTGTCAGGATTTTTTCTACTCCTTGTATCTGTTATACTACACAGCCTACAAGTCTGAAAGCTGCATTTTGCTAACTAGAGCATGACTTCATAGACATAACTATTGGCCTGTTTTAATACAGAACAGTGGAGAGGTGATTTTAAAGTCAAAGACAGTAGTGCCATTTCTACATTTACCTTTGTTTGCACTGGAGAAAACACAAGTTTTGGACAAATACCTAATAGCAAATAGAGTTTCTGATAAAACACAAATACTCCAGATAAATATTAAATCATTTGCTGAGGGAAAGCAAGCCACATTGTAAGGAGAGAGAGCTACAAACACCACTATGCCTTTCTGTGACTTTCCTCAGAGTTACACTGACCCTCATAACTATGGTGCAATCAAACACATTTGATGCAACAGGGTCATGGTTGTGCACTAGCTGCAATCATGCTATGAGCTCCTTTGTCCCCTGCTGAAGGATTATGAAGATTTCACAGAGCTGCTTCCTGCCAGAATTGCTAAGAAGTCACTTCCAGCTACACACAAGGTGCTTTCCTATCCTTCCATTCCTTGGCATTCACCTCAGTGACTCACAAGGAAGGATTAAAGTTGTACCCTGGAAGTTCACTGAAAGCCAGAGTCTCCTTCTGTAAGCATAACAACCCTTCTGCAATTTCTCCAGTTTGCTTCCTGTAACTGACTCTTGTTCCAAACAACATCAGAATGTTCCCTCTGGCTTGGACCAAAATGGCATTCCTGGTCCAAGGTTCAGTCACTGACCATGAGAGTTAGCAGGTGCCTGGAGAAGAGAATAAGAACGTGCAGCACAACTTAACCAGCTTAAGTCTCTTAAGTCTGTTGACTCAGAGATTTTATTTCTGTGACTAAAAGGCTTTGGAAGTTTTTTCTTCCATGGATTTGTCTGATTGCAGCATCACATAACAGTAAGTTTAATGGTTTAAAAACATGCTGCTGAAAAGTGCCTTCTTTTCAACTGATTCTCAACCTGCTGTCTTCTGGTTTCATTGGATTTGTATTAGTTCTTAAATGGAAAGAGTATTTTTTCCCTATTTATCATCTCTGTTCCATATATCATTTCAGATACTCCTTTTCCCCTTCAATCCTTCCCTTTCTAGGATGAAGAGTCACAATAAATCTACTCTTGTCTTGTAGTGAAAATGTTTCCTACCTTCAACCACCCTTGTCATCATTCTACAATTTTCCCATTCAGAGCACAGTCAAGTTTTCTCTCCTAACACACACAAAAATCTCAGTTTTTAAGAAGTGGTGAATGAATTTCAGGTAACTTAAAAAAAAATGCATTAGAGTGGTTTTGTTTAAAACACTTCACTTTCTTCAGACCCAAGAGTTCTTTTTCCCCTCCTGTGCTCACAGCAGAAACCCATGAATCCCACAACCAGATTCTCAGGTGAAACTCACAGTTATCCTCCCAAATAATGTCCTTGCTCTGTTCTCTGTCTTTCCCTCATTTCCTGAAGTGCCATTCAAACAACTCTGGTGGAAAAATGGCTCTGGTGATTCATGACAGTTAATTCCCACTCTGGTGAGGACCAAGGGAATTTTAGTTTCTGCAAGAATCTTAATGCCTGCAAAGCATGCAGCTGTATGGATGTTTACGTGGAGGCACCTTCTTTCCACTGAGGATTTTTATTATTAAAATTTAAATCCATGATCTACAGGGATCTGAATCACAGCCGAAGTAACTACAAAGCCTTCTGGAGATTTTACTGACCTTTGCTTCTGACCTATAAGGCATCACAAAATGTTGAACCAGCTGATGTCACGATATCCCTGAATCACAGAATCATTGAGGCTGGAAAATACCTTTAAGACCATCAACTGAACAATCTTGAAACAATAAACCCCACCAAAACTAAGACTGACAAGAAAATAACTCTTAAAAATATATCTTAGCAACCAGGAGAGTGCTACAGCTGTGTTATGTCAGTATCAGCACTAACTGAAACTCTGCCACCACAGATTGCAAAGTACATTTGCAGGTTTCCAAATGCCCAGTCAAATCCCACAATAAATAGAGACAGTGACTGTTCAGTTTAAGTGAATCTTTAAGCATGTTTACAATAAATTTTGCAAGCTTTAAGCTTTTACGATGCCAGCACTTACAGCACTGATTTACAGTCTGACTCAAAGAAAGAATGCTCATGGTTGGCTCAAATAACACCCTCTTGCAGGGTTTCTCAGGGACAGGTGAAGATTACATAAGGCAAAATAATGGATGGAGGAATAGTGCAAGACCACTTGTTCATCTCGTCCCTTGTTGTGCAAGTGCACCTTAAAGATTGTCCTTAGCTTCAGGCTCTTACTTGTACTTAGACAATCTCTTCCTGACAAATTCTAATTGAAACAGATGAGGATAAGGAAAGACAGTTTATTTGACAGTTACTATCCAATAACTTAGTATCCCACAGTACTTTCTAAGCTATTCAGAACGGAAATTATTTCGAAACAAAAGACTTGTCCAAAGTGTGCCAAAGTCTAGACCCAAGTTCCCAGCACCAATCTGTCTGCACTGGTGGAAGGACAATAAACAACTTGAGAACTCCAGGGGTCATTAAGGAACTGTTTTTAATATCTATGTATTAATATCTCTCTAGAAGTTCCTTAAGCCACCCTGGCCCTCATTATTTTATCTTTTACTATTTTGTACTAGGAGATGGCAAACACAAACTGGCAAGTGTACAAGGATATGGAGCCCACCTCTGCTAAGCTCTACCACAGCATAATATACCTAATAAAAAAAAATAGAATGGATGCTGGTTTTCTGCATCTTTCTTTCACTGCACATTTTTAAAAGTTTGGTTTTCCCTCTAACTGTGAATTACAAAGGTAATCTACTTTGCAAATTATTTTAATGCTACAGAAAGGACAAATAAGCAAAGCAGCAGAGATGAGCCCTGCACATTACATTCAGCCCTTTCCCACCTGCTGCCTGACCTGCAACAGGAGACAGTCTGACCATGGTCTGTGAAGGCAGAAACAGCAGAGGAAATGTCACACAAACCAACACAAAACACCAACTGGAGATTGGGAGGGCAGGAAAGCTGGCATGCAGTCACATGGCTGAGGAATTCAAAATTTCTGAGCTCTATACAGCACCTTCCACACAGATCCTTCCTTGCAATCACTCCCATCATAACCAGCCTGTGAGCAGCAATTGCTCAATAAGAAACCTTTCTCCATACCTTGGCTCCTCCACTCCCTCCAAAAAAGTTCCCTCAGCCCAGCAAAGTTCTCTTTCTGTCAGAATAGAGGTTCTTTACCCTTGAACAGACATCTTGTTTCAAACACAGACAGACTTTACTCAAAATCTACAAATCCTGCAGGTCTCCACTTACCTATCCAGAGTGTCCTGGGGCACTTTACTCCCTCCAGCTCTGCTGTTGACACTGCTGTTCTTGTTGGCAGTCATGGTCATTTCTGCTTTCTAGAAATGTGGATATCTGTGAGAAGAAAAGTCAATTAAGCTCCAGCAAGCTCAAATGACAATTAACTCCTTGAACTACTATGCTGTGTAAAGGCAGAAGTCCAGGTTGCTTTTCATTCTATAAAATGCAATCAGTGCAGCGATGATCCTGAAAAACGAAACCCTCTGCTGCTGCTATTGCACATCCACAGCCAAGTTTATCACAGCCCAGTGCTATAAATGGAAATAACTTATGAGAAGTAGGTGTGTGCTTCAGGTGCTGGCCTGTCTGATGAGCAGAGCTTGATACCAAGTTCACAAAAGATCACAGGTTTGGTGTGGCTCTTCCATCCACCAGGGTACGTGGAGATCCCAGCAACAGCACTGTGTGACACTTGCAAACACCACAGCTGTGACTGGAAGTTTGACCACACCACAGCTATCCCAAGGAGTAGAAAAAGCTTTCTCACCTTTAAAGTGCAGCTCTATTATGGAAATATGTTCTAACAGTGAAAGGATGAATTTTCTAACATAATTTTCAAATCTGCTTGTGATGTGAAAATATCACAAGCAGTTTTCTCTATTGGCCTCAGGATTCTTTAAGTAAAGCTGTCTTAGGACACTTTTAAAACCTCAGGTAATATAAAGAATCTTTATCAATTCCTAGCTGGTTTTTTAACTATTTGGTAATCCCAAAAGCAGTGAACTTAATTTCAGCCCTGTGTATAAAGTTGTGTGCCCAAAAGATGGGTCTCACTTCTGTCACATTGCTGCACACTGGCAAAGAAACAGCCCAGTACCATGATTTATTTTGCCTTCATTCTGCTCTCTTAACAGCAATGTCATGCTGTGACTGAAGGGAGAACATGATCATTTGGATAAAGCCAGGATGTCATCCAAGGGATGCAAAAGCAGGAATCCCTAATATATTTGGGATATCACTGGCCCCTCCACTGACTATATCCCATGTTTCTCCAGTGTAAAGCACAGCTCTTAGTGGCCATTTCTTCTGGCATTGTAATCCCTTGAGAAATATTTTGCAAAACGAGGGAGGAATGTATTTTCATGTCGTGATAAGATTCCTAAAATGCCAGCAAAGTCCCTTGAGAAAGAAAAGGAACAGTATTTAGTCCACCTGATGCTACAGGAGTCATTTATGAAGGATTCTGTAGCTCTGCTGGCACCAGTCTGGGTGGTTCCTAAGATGCTGCTTAGTTTATAAACTAAAATATCTACCATGGTTTACAGCACTGCCACCCAGGGTCTGACCAGAACTACCAATTTTTACGACCATTAACAGCACAGCTAATGCAAAAATAAGGAGTGTTACGAAACTTCTTGTTTACTCAAACCCACAGGAAGTCCAGACTGCTTGAGAAGCCACTGTAATGTGATGCTGCAAAACAAGCTGGGGGCTGACAACACACAAAAATCCCTGTGCTAACAGACCTATCACAGCCAAAGGATATTCCCTAAACCACTTTATTCCAAGCAGTCCTGCCACAAACACAGTCAGAAAATCTGCAGATTGCAGCTCCAGAGGCAGAGTCAATCATGCTGACCACAGACTCCAGGTCTACTTGTCCTTCTCTGCTGCCTTGTATCAATTTTCCCAGATTAAGCAGAGATTTTTTTTTTTCCCTGGTTGGTAACATTTTTTCTACACTGAAGCTCCCTAAATTCCTCCAGTGTCTCGTTGTTATTGTTAGCGTTACATTATCAAGATTACAGGGCTGTTACAGAACTGCCTGTTCCGACTGGAAAAGGGATTGCTTGGGACAAAAAAGGCAGCCTGCTAATGCTGGCCAAGCTTTCTAGGACTGTACATTCCACAGAGAGTAAGC